>OZ025240.1:69802748-70039955 GCA_964019155.1 Osedax fenrisi | reverse complement strand
TACATATTTAGTCGACCATAACAAGAAAACAGAATTGATGTGAACCCCTATTAAGAGGGGATACCTCCATACCTTATGATGATGTTACTAGAATAGCCTTAATAGCGAGGCAAGATAAGCTAGGTTTACAACTACGGAAAAGACAAAGCGGAAGAGTACCACCTATTACAGTTACAGATATCGACGTCACTGAAGATTTTGAATTAGTAAGTGGAGGTTTCGAAGAAGCACAATAGATACTCACTAGAGTAGAACGATCAGCGAAATGAGTAGGTATAAGAATAAATATCGGGAAAACGAAATACGCGAGTTACAACACCGATCGACAGTTTGAAATTAAAGCTATAGACGGATCAACTCTGAAAAGAACGGAGGACTTCAAATACATCTGTGCATGGGGATAAACAGTGTTATGATATTTGAAAAGCGTTTGCTCGAGGAACTGTCATCGAATGAGGAATATGTGGAGATATCAATTCATAGTAGGAAACTAACAATAGGCTTATGCACTCAACAGTTGAGTAGGTTCTGCTTACGTATGCGAGATGCGAACCCTATAAAGGACTACTCAAACAACTCGATGGCACATACACTAGAATTCTACAAACGATATTAAATGTACATTGGTCTCTATATATATATTATATCATGTGATATTGGTTGATATGGTCTGATATTAAAATAAAATCTCAAATAAACCCGATCAATTTAAATCTAGTAAAAAACTCCACATCAAAATATCAATCGCCACATTTATTTGTCACCGTATATATCCTGTGATACATAACAAATAGTTAGAAAATAATTGTATATATCAACATAATGGTATATATCATATATACAATTATTTTTCTACAATTATATTATATATGGATGTATGTGCTGACTTCCTCAATGTACTATTATCATATACTTAGTATGAATGCCAGTAATCTCGTACGAGGTAATCCCGTACGAGGTAATTTCGTACGACTTATTAAATTTAATTTATTTCATAATTATACAGTTCTTATATGAATATATATAATACAATATATGATAATAATATATAATAAGTTATAATATATAATCGTATAAAAACTGTATTATTATGAAATAAATTAAATTTAACAAGTAACGTCGTACGAAATTAATTGTACGAGGTTACTGGCTACCCTTAGTATATTATATTATGTAGTACATAATATGTACTATATAATTATTATAATAATATACACTTATTGTAACAATTAAAATTTAATTTTAAATATATAAATTCTAAGTATGTTCAATAAATAATGGGATTATGATTAAAAAGAACGAGTTAAGTTTTTATAGGTTCATTTTTGGATGTAATGCATCAAAACAAAATCAAGCAGAACAAAACTAAACCAATTAAGGTGAATCCGCACATTTAAAGTGATGATAATTTTTTTTTTTTTATATTATTTTTTATTACATAATAATACTTAATTTAGAATTTTTTAGTATCTGTAAAAAAATTAGACATGAATTCAGTCTAGAAATGGCATAAAAATGTGTTTTATGATGATAAGATAATTCTATATTATATACTATTCAATATTACATTTTTATTCTGTCTAACTTCAAACGCTTGTTTTCTCAGAATAAATATTTCGCGATAGGTATGTGCATTCAAAAATATAGAACATAAAAACTATAATAATTATAATATTATTTTTTTTGCTTTATATAGAATTTAATTATGTGAATAGTAAAATAGAGAGATAATTTATAAAATGTATAGAATTCATCGTATAAAATGATAATTTCTATAGAAATACCATCATTTTAGTATCGCTAATTTTTAATTTAGATATATATAATATAATAAATAATAATATTAAAAATAACTTTCTATTTTCCTATGCATATATATGTTATGAATACATTACAAAAAAAAGTAGGTCAATTGAATGAATAGAATATCAGTTCTATTTTTTTTAGTGGACCTATGTTTTTCCTATCTATTTATACACAAAATTGGAAAATTGCGCGTTATGTGCGGGATCCCCTTAAACCAACTAACACACAAATATTAATACATATAGAGAATATTATAATATAATTATTATAAATAATTTAGAGAATTAGACCTTAAAGTTTAAATAAATTATTTTAATTATGTTATTATAATAATAGGATCAACCGAACTATTGGTCCACCGGTCGAATCTACTGTCATTTTCATGGTCATTAAATGACCGGTGGGGGTCATATCTCCGGTCATAACTATTGGTCCACGGGGTCATTATTTTATAATATATAGTGAAATTATAAAAATAATTGTTTATTTATACTAGAATATACGTATTATATTTGGATTATTATTTAACTTGGATTATTATTATATTTAACTTATATTTACTGCAGTTATCATGATATCATGTATATTAAGGTCATTTCTCCGGTCATAACTATTGGTCCACCGGTCATTTCGGTTTTTATAAAAATAATGATTTAATTAGGGAGACGATCAAAAAGGACGAGTTAGGGCGAAATGGTTAAATCTTAAATACGAGTTAATAGTATATACATATATTTTGTATAGATATTTGTGGGTTATTTGGTTTAATTGGTTTAGTTTTGTCCTGTTTGTTTTTTTTAGCTGCATTACATCCCAAAATGAGCCTATACAAATTTATTTCGGATTTAAGATTTAACCATTTCGCCCAAACTCGTCCTTTTTGATCGTAATCCTTTATTTATACTAGAATATAAGTAGATATATTATACTAGATATATTGCGCGAAAAAATAAAGTTGGGCATAAAATTCTAGTATAAATAAATCATTATATTTATAAAAACCGAAATGACCGGTGGACCAATAGTTATGACCGGAGAAATGACCTTAATATACATGATATCATGATAACTGCAGTAAATATAAGTTAAATATAATAATAATCCAAGTTAAATAATAATCCAAATATAATACGTATATTCTAGTATAAATAAACCATTATTTTTATAATTTCACTATATATTATAAAATAATGACCCTGTGTACCAATAGTTATGACCGGAGAAATGACCGGAGATATGACCCCACCGGTCATTTAATGAACGTGAAAATGACCGTAGATTCGACCGGTGGACCAATAGTTCGGTTGATCCTAATAATAAGTTAAATAACATAATAATTATGATTATCATAATGGAGAATATTATGATAATCAGATAATCATTATGATAATTAAAATAATTTATTTAAAAGTCTAATTCTGAGAATTAGAATTAGAGAATTATTCTCTAATATATATTATATTTGGAAGCCAGATTTGATACCATACATTATTATAATGATTATAATGAAAATATATTAATAAGAAATTTAATTTATTTATAATTATAATTATTTTCTTTTTATTAAACTTAAATTTAAAGGGGTTTCATAATAATTATTATTATAATTATTATTATAATAATAATAATAATTTTAAATTATTAAATAATATAGTTAATAATTAACTATGTTTAATGTATATGATTACATTCTTACAATTATCGAAACATAAGATAATTAAATAAATTTTTATATAATTTAGTTATTATAATTACTAATTATTAATTAAATTAATGTCTAACTTCTTAATAAATGTAAAAATATTAAAAATATATTCAAATCATATTTTAAATATAATAGAAGGAAGAAAAGAATGTTATGCTCAATTTTCCCAGAATCCATCATCTTTTGTTTATTAAATTACGAAATAATAATTTGTTTTTAATTATTCGTAGTAACCTTCATATTTAAATTTTCCAGGTTTACATTTATGTACTATATTATATATTATTAAATATTTTGTAAGCTGTTATCATTATTTATAATCGAAAATAATACAAATTAATGAATAATAAAATGCTTTATATTAATCCTTGGATATTAATTATAATTATGTAATATTATATTAAATATATTTATTAATTGTAAATTTTGTAATCAATATTATATTTAATATATTTAATATAATACTAAATATATATTATATACTATACATATAGATATATAATGTATAATTTAATAAATATATATATATATAAATATAATATTTTTAATAATATTTAATAAGAATTGATTTTCCATTTTATTTATTAAATAATTTAATATAATTTATTTATAATATAATATTATATTAATTTTATTTTATTTGATTATTACTCGTTTATAATATATGATATAGATTATATACTATATCGTATAATATAATATTTTATTATATAATATACATTTTTAACATTATTATATATTATTTTACAAATTAATTTTGATTTATTCTCTTCAAAATTTTAGAACATAGAAATTAAAAACACATTATTATAATCTATACATATTTACCAAAACTATTTTATAACTCTTACTATATCATAATAATTATTATTTATAAATATTTTTGGTAAATATATACTACCAATTTTAATATACATTTCTGAAATTATTTATTTTAATTATCAAAATAGAGTGAATACATTTAATGTAACATTATTATGAATTCCATGCAGTATATCGATTAAAGGCAAACATATGTAAACAATACTATGAATAGTTAAACTAGTGATATCGGAATATTATATTAAATATAGTACACGATTATAGTTTAATATAGATTATGAATCTATACACATATATCCATGTTGACAAGGCTTTGAAAAAACTAATGTAGGTTTATTAGGTTTTTAAAAAAACCTAAAATGTTATATAAATCATATGTGAGTATTATTTTATTTATTTTTTTATATCTTTTAATATATTTGAATAACATTCATATGCAATACTAAACTTTATACTATGCATTGATTTATATTTTAGTAATTTATGAATTAATTTAAAATACAATTATCAGCTTATGAACTAAAAGCTTATGCAGAATTATTATAAAATGGGATTATGGTCAAAAGCTTCGCGCTTGATGCTCGATTTGTACTCACGCAAACTTGTTTATGCGAATTAGTGATTTTACAATAGATTATGATCGGCCATTATAATTAGCGTATGTCTATTTATAGACTATCATACATGCAACGGCTTATCATTAACATGTGTGTGTTTTATAGGCTCACTCGGGATGTAATGCAGCTAAAAAAACCTAGCAATATTAAAACTAAACCCAACAAAACCAAACCAAACAAGTTAAAATAACTAAAACTAAAAATATTAATGTTTGTACAAACAATCATACGCTATTGTAAATTCACTAATTCGAATAAACAATTTTGCGGGCGTTCAAATCGCGCATCAATCGCGAAGCTTTTGACCAGGTACCATAAAATGTTTACCAAATATCTCAAAAATATGTATATTTATTTATATTTATATTAATATAAAGATATTTATGTTTATACCTGATGTAATAATTAAGTATTACTAATTACTAATTAGTAATTATTATTTTTATTTATTAAATTTGTATTGAAATCATAGTTCACCTCAAAAATATAACATAATATTTTAACTTTAAGCAACCGATATCAATTAATATCAATATCTGACATTTTCAGTGTGTATGATTATAAATAGTACACAATGGCGACCATTGAAGTATAGGCTATTATTTCAAACATGTTCTAAAATATTGTGTAATGTATCCATATTTTTGTATCACAAAACTTGTTTAACAAGTATATATTATTTATTTGAAATTTTTAATCATATTACATGTAAACAAAATATATAATACTGGTTATTATAATTAAAATATAAATATTCAAGTATAGCTAATTAATACTTTTACATTGAATTTAATTTAACAATGTATAATTTGTTTAAAAATTTATAAAATTAAATCATGTGACAAAATTTGAGATATTTATATGATCCTATATGTATTAAATATTCTAAAATAAATAATGTAATATCCACAGGGTTGGCGGTTTTTAAGTTTTTTTTTATAGTTTTTTTGGTTTATTTGGTTTTTTTGATTTTTTTATAATAAAATTATTGATTAGAAAATATTATATATACCTAGATCGATTATTAAATGTTTGTGCAAAACATACATATATAGAGTAAGTATAAAATATACAACACTAATGAATATTATTTATATATATTAATTATATATATATATATATTATTAAATTTTCAATAATATATTATTAATATTAAATTATAGAATATATAAAAAAGTTAATAAAATTATTTTATTAAAATATATTTATTATAAAAATAAAGTAAAATATAATAAAAAAAATAGTTACAAATTGTAACAAAATAATAATTAAAAAAAATAACAATACAGTAATTAGAAATATAATCAATATAATTCTCACAATAAAATAAAAAGTTACAAATTGTAACAATATAATAATTTAAAAATAATAATAATAATAATAATAAGTAGATGATTTCTAATAGAAATATAATCAATTTAATTCTCGAAATAAAAAAACAAGTTTTACAGCCTTATCATTGCCTAATCGATTCCTTATTTTGATTGAACGTTTTTATAATGTTAAAAAAACCAAAAAAACCGACCAACCCTGAATATCCATATCAATTTCATAAAATTGAGCCCTATATCAGGTTATATATTTTGGTGTGACACTAAATCTATATTTCAAATAATAATTTAATATATTTGTGAGATACATTTTTTCTATCTACAAAGTTATTTATTAATGAGCTAGTTTATATTTAATTTTAAAATATAGCAAATATACTAATTGCAATTTTCTTTTATTATTAATAAATTATTAACCATATACTTATTTGTTTAACATCCATAGTATATTATTCCAATAAATACTTTTCTATCACCAATGTAATTATTATATTGCATATTCTGTTGAATACCATTATTTGTTTCCAAAATATACCATTTTTGTTATTTATTCTTAGAAACCACAAGAATACATGATAAATTGTATAGTCACTATTTATTATTATTATATCTCTCTTTATTATATTCATTTGTCATAGCCCAACTAATAAAAATTCTATTATTATTTCTATTACTTTATTATTTTAGGGTAATCAATTATATTTCCATCTAATTTATTATAATATATTTATATTTAAATGACTATATAATGATTGATAATAAATTAACAATTATAATTATATATATTGTTAAAATGTAATATTGTATTATTAAATTAAAATAAACTATATTTCAATTTTAATGAATAATATTCATATTATCTCTATAAATAATTTCATAGTTTTTTAATCAATGATTTACATTTGTCTATTCCGTGATTTACAAACAAATATCTTAATATTTTCAGCTCAAATTGTGGTATCCTTGAATAAAATATAATTATATAAAAAAGTATTAATTTCTTAATTTTTTGTAAATAAAATAAGTAATTGTTTATTATAATCCTATTGAATATATATAATTGTATAAACAACTCATTTACATATATTATATGCATAAATATTGTGTAATGAATCATTACTATTGATATCAGTTTTATTACAGTAAATGTATTACACTTTTATGGCAGACTTGTTTTTATTGTATTTAATTGTTTGTTTAAAATAAAATTTTATTTTTTATTAAAATGTTTATTTGTTTATTTATTTAAAATTTATCTATTTTATAAATTATAAACAATGTTTTTATAAACAATATTTTTATAATTCATTATAATGTATTCAAGGATGACTAAAGATTGCGATTCACAAATAACAAAGAGACATGTTACTGTTCACCCAAAAAAAATTAAGGTTAGTTATTAGTTTATTATATAATAATATATATAGATAGATAGATCAAAAGTTTATTGAATTACTGAAAGTTATAATTATATATAAACATATAATTATATAACATAATTATATATATATATAATAATAATAATAATAATAATAATAATATTTATTAGAAGAAAGTTGTATATATATATATATCATGTGAATTATTAAATTCATTATATTATTGTTTCCTCTAAAAGGCTTCAGATGAAGATAATTATCTTTTCTATGCTGTCGCCTGCTAAACTTATATATATATATATATATATATATATATATATATAATGTATATATATATGATGTTATACTTTCATAGGAGAGGTCAGATTCTGAGGATGATTATTTAAGTATTAAAGAGGATAAGTACATGATTTTATCACCCATGTCACCAGGTTTGCATCACTTTATCTTTATTCCTTAAGTTTAATATCAAAGATTATATTTATTACACTCTCGTTAATCTCTCTCGTAAGGCGAAATGTTCTAGTTTCTCCCCCGAAACTAGCCTCGTCACTAAACAATAGCATTTAGTTTTACTCTAGTCAATCATAACCTTCATCACTTCATAAAGCATATGTCAATTCAGGTGGATCACCGGCTGATTGTATCTAATCGTAAGTGTTCTAATTAGTAGCTAGCGCCATCGTGTGGCGCTAGTCTACACCAACGTTCGATATATATATATATTGGACGTATGTATTCGCTGACTAACCTAATATATTCATTGCTGCCGTTGCGTGGTGTGCCCCGCCCCCTCATTCACAGACACACCCCCAACACACACCACACTCCACGCAACGGCTAATTCAACGATTATTATTATTTACACAATCACTTTATCACCCCTCCCACCTGCGCACAAGATTGTATGCATGCACCCACCCCTCTGTGCACCGACAAACAGTATCGCATGCCGAACCACCTACCAACCTACCAACCTACCTACCTACCTACCTACCTTTCTATACGCTTCTCATACAAACGTAGTCGTATGCATATGTGAGTGAATAGTGTTTGTAATATATATGTGTCGATGTGATTTAGTATGGCTGAGGGAGCGTTGTTTATGTAGACGATTGCAATTGATTTTCTCTCGATTTAATCTCACCGATTTAAGCTGTTTTGCTTCAATCGAGCATTCAATTCCAATTTGATCTACGTAAATAATCATTAATTGCTTTATTAGTAAGTGCATTGTTATTCTAATAAGTTATCACTTTCGTTCAATTATGTATAGACACTTTTTTCTAATTTGCTATCTTGAACGACTTTCGATATTTATACATTATTCACATAGTGTTCATGATACTTTCACGATTTACAGAGATATTATCAGTACTTATACAACAGGTAACAGTATTTTGTTGGCAGAATGTTCTCATAAATATCTATTTATATACATAAACCTATATATAAACACACATACACACACAAACACATCTCATTATATACATTCATAATGTGCTGCATGTTAGGTTTTAGTTCAAATAAATGTGTGCACTTTCTCAATATTATTTAGCCAGGCGTCAGTGTGTGTTTTATCAGTGTGCTAGTATTGTGGTTCTCCCTACCTATCAGATGTTCTATCAAGCGGATCTACAACTGCTACTACTACTACTACTGCTACTACTACTGCTACTACTACTACTACTACTACTACTACTACTACTACTACTACTACTACTACTACTACTACTACTACTACTACTACTACTACTACTACTACTACTACTACTACTACTACTACTACTACTACTACTACTACTACTACTACTACTACTACTACTACTACTACTACTACTACTACTACTACCACTACTACCACTACTACTACTACTACTACTACTACTACTACTACTACTACTACTACTACTACTGCTGCTGCTTATACTAATGACTGGTATAACCACTACAATGTGTACATACTAACATATAATTAGTACACTCTGGATTGCTATGCATGCCTTCATTAGACACGTCTACAAGTTTTCTTTCATAAACAATATTCTCTTATGATTTCACACGAGCACACCATCGCACCTTTTAATCATATTTATATAATATATATATATGTCATTGATTTATTGTAAATGTAATACTATTCAATTCTTTTTAGGCTCAGAAGAAGGTATATATACAATATTTATATCCGTTATTCTTTATGGATTCTATATGATTAAATGATTAACCATTTCGTGTATACATATATATATATATATATATATGTGTATGTATGTATGTGTATGCATATACATCTAATTGAACCGCTTACTGTTTTTAATCCAGTGATTCGTTGATTCGTTGAAATATTCTTACAGCCCCTGTAAGAATATCTCTAATGAATGAATCTCTCTCTCTCCGCTTTGTTATCTGGTACTGGTTGTGTTTAATTCACTGATTATTAGTTATACTCCCGGTGTAGCCTCCTTTAACCCTATCTATTGTCTATCTATCCATAATCGGTTACCATGATGCTTACGACTAGCGTTACATGCGCGACCACGCGTGTATAAAGGTGCGCAGCGAGCATGCAATGCAGGTTTGTATACATCGCAACTTGAGGCTAGGTGTCACTCCGATTATTTAACCGCTGATCATATTACCATATTACTCACTAATTACATATCCGCACACACACACACACTACCCCAACTACCACCACACACGCAAACAATCCTCCCGCTCTACGTATAATACATATTAATGTGGTCCACATTTCCTCATTGATTAACCTCGTTTCTCCTTTCCTATAGGTATCTCGAATGGTAAACACTCGAAAGATTCCTCCAAAATACATAATGGGTTAGACATTATATCACATGATTGACTTAGCTCTTGTCTATATCTATATTATTAAACATATCGTACGATTTATTATTAGAATAGGTAAATAGAATAGTTAAATTTAAGTTCACAATAGATTAATATACATAGATTTCACTTTTATATGAAAACATATATCATCTATATGCAGTACTAATTTATTACTATACATTTAACATTAGAAATAGGAAGAATTCATCTTCCCTATACTCTCCGCGTAGTATATCGAGGTCTCCTATTGGATCGGCGCGATCGCGTAGAAGAAAGAAGAGAAAAGGATATAACCGCGAATCAGATTCCACATCTATTTCAGTTGAAGAATCACCCGGTATGTGAAATCTAATGAATATTTAATGCCCTATTATATAGAACATTACATTATTTATCAAGCATCTTATAGTCTATATATATATAGCTTTATAGTGTGAATGATATTATTTTAAATATAATATATATATATATATATATATATTTATATAGAGTATATCCCTTATCTATATATATATATATATATATATATATATATACAAATGATATTGGTTGATTTATTTAATATAATATACTTTTATTTTTCGGTGCATGTATGTTTACATCTATATATCTATATATATATATATATATGCTATAAATATAATGAATCTAATTGGCTTTATTTTACTGCTGTAACCCTGTAGTTCTATACTGATATAATTGAACAGTTGCTAACATGTGTTAACATTGTCTATATGATAGGAACAGATAATATTAGCCACCTTATATAACAGCTATTGATTATCCTTGCATACTCTCATTGATTATATTCATTATTGATGTATCAACTCAACATTAATCATATAGTATTCAAAATATGTACATCTTATCTATTGCTATATCAACTCAATTAATCATATCAGTATCAATTAATATATATATATATATATATATATATATATATATATATCTGTGTATGTACTTACAATTAATTATATATAGTATAAGCATTTATATAGTAATTCTTATCTCTACTAATAAGCTTTATTTATAATCTATTCAAATAAAATAGTTTTATATATGATTTATTTATAAAAGTTCTAATTCCATATCATTTCTTATATTGCTAAGTTATTATATATTTCATTATATTAAATATTATATTATAATTTAAAATACTTTATATAGATATTTCTACGACTGTTGCATTTAATTTCAAGAAGAAAAATGTAATAAAGCCTAATGCAGCATTCACGAATACATTTAAGGTATGTGTGACAACCTCATCGTAAAGATTATATCTTATTGAAACTATGTTACATAATGTTAAACAATAGTTACATAACTTTATCACAGTAATAAAACTTACCATAATCGGTACACATCGTACATTAATGTTTTTATTACACAGCCGGCAACCACTGCGATTTACAAAGAAACTAAAATCAATAGAATGGAAGCATTACCGCCTCGTAGCGCCACCCCTCAACGAGAATGTGTCACACCTCCTACCCCCCGTACCCCACCTTCCCCGGTAGCATCCTCTCTACCAGCTCATTCACCCAACGAACGCAATCACCTGATCGACTGCGCCCTATTCGATCGTAAGGTAGCGAACGCACCTAGTATAGTGATGCCCCATGCCCCGAATACTACTGTGTTTGATGAGGAGATAGTACGCAGTTCAGACGGACTGCAGAATTACGCTTGGCCTGCTATGATGATCCAGTACACCAGCACCTCGCCGTCCATCAACTATTCAGTGAATCCGCTACAGTTTACCTTTAAATCAACGCGCGCAACTAGTAAGGCTCAGAAACGTAAGGCTAAGAAAAGTAAGAAAAAGAGTAAGAAGAGTAAAAAGAATGCACACAAACATGAGAAAAAGTGTTCAGATGACAAGAAAATAGTGACTAACTACGATAGTGACTACAATGATGATGACGATTATAAAGGTGGTATGAGTGACAGGTCAGAATATGCTGACAATATCATGTTTAATGAATCCAGCGATGCAGAGCAGAAAAAACTTGATGCCAAACTCAAGAAAACTAAAAATCCAAAATTGTATAAAACAATTCTGCCTGGAATAAGTTAGTTTTCTAACTTATTATTTGAATATATTTTTAAAATAACAATCTAATTATATATATATATATAAATATAATATTTAAATAAATTTATTTAATTTATATATTCTCATTTTATATAGTTAATTATTAATTATTGTACACATTTTTTACAAATGGCTTATTTAATTTAGGTATTTAACTTTAAAGGTAAAATTTATGTATTCAAACAAATTGATTTTATTGATAATCATATATTTATCACATTTATTTAATATTTGTTACATATAATTTATAAATAATTTATAAATATAAATATTTATATATAAGATTATAATACTAATGCTAATTAAAATAAAATATAAATAATTAAATAATAGTTGTAGTTTTATAACCTATGTTAAATTTATTTTGTTTAACATTGTGTTCATCTTTGTTACATTTTATTATTTTATTTAAAACATACTTATACAGTAACTGCATGCGATATAGTAATATTTGTATAGCCTCGTTAAATTTATTTTGTTTAACTAATTTTTATTAATTGCTTATCATTTGTTAAATTTTATTATTTTGTATTAAAAAAATACAAATACAATTATACAATTCATTTTAATTTAGTTAGAATATAATATTTTTATAAACAATTATAATAATTATTCTAAAATATAATTTGTTACATGTACTTATCAACTAAAATCCTTTGAAATATTATATATATAGAATTATATTTATATGTCGGTAAGTTAAATTATTTTATTTATATTAGTTTATTAAAATATTACTATGATTATATAAATATATATATATATTATTTATTTCATATTATTTTATTTACAAATATATATTTTTGTAAATATTTTATTTTAATATAATTTAATTAAACACTATGATATCGTATTATATCGTGTTATATATTACTTCTAACCAATTATCTGAGTTACAGTTAAAAATTAATCATGTTTGTTTTGTTTAAATTGTGCTATATTTTGTTTCTTTATATTCGTAATTTATAATTTTGGTTAATTATAAAATACATTTTAAATATATAATAAATGAATTGAAAGCTATTATTATAACATATGTATTCACAATCAGGTATCAGTAATAAGTGGAGTACAAGTTCTGAGGATGAAGAAGAGCTACAACCTCTCAAAACTAGTAAACCCTTAATCGTACTAACAAGTAAATCACCAGTAAAGAAAACCTATTCAGCCAATGCATCTCCATATAGCGATTACTATAGAAGGTTTGAAACCAATCTGATAAGTTTCTATTTGTTCTTTCTCTTTGTGTTAATACGAATATATATTATCCATGTACAAATATTAAAAGTTCAAAGTGGACCATCATTTTTCCGAAAATAAATTTCTTTAAAATAATATTTAGCGATTATTTCAAGATACTTTTTTGTGTCATCCATAACGCCAAATATTGCATAATTCCATCAAGTCACATTAATAACACACGAGTCACATTGATATTACATTAATCATACACTATTCACTATTTTCTAGGAACCTATTTCATTTTGGTAAGCCAACGCTTTATTTAGGTATTACTACTACTACTACTACTACTACTACTACTCCGATATTATCATCATTATAGTTATTATTATTATCAGTATTATTATGAACATCGCTGTGGTAGCATATTTATCAGTTTATATGTGTACACACGCTTACATAACCCGTTATCACCTACTAAGCTTTCGTTACTAATATCAACACGCTACCTAGCGTAACCACACTCTCTCTCTCTCACTCTCACTCGTAATCAATACGATGGTGTACCCTCCTCAGTAGGGCGTGTGGGCAGGCCTGTAACACCCGTGAGAGACGCCCTTAACACTTCTGCGGTTCTTACCACCGTGTGGCGCTATATGTACACCGTCGTATTTATTCGACACCTGTGTTTTGCATTCGACTCTATCTCGTATCGTATAGCTGTATGCGCGCGCGCGTGTGTGTGTTTTTTCTTCTGATCACGTTATCGCGCGCGTCAGTGTCGTACATCCCCGCCCCCCTTAACCCCGGCCACCACTTTAACCCTCCTAACAACCCCATACAGTGGTTCTTCTGCTGCTAGGTCCTACTCGCGATCGCGACGTAGCTATTCGTATTCGTACGGCGAAACCACTGATGACTACTCTTCGAGGTCAAGGTCGCGATCTTACACTCCCCGACCCCGACGACCTCGCCACCGTAGACGTCGTCGCTACCATCGCCGTAACAACCGCTGCCAGAGTAGATCTTCATCTTGTTCTCCTTCCGCATCATCGTCATCTGCCTCTTCATCCAGTTATTCCAGGTTTAGTATCACTAACCCACTCTCTCACTATACATTACCATAATAAACATTTACCACTACTATTAGGTCTAGAAGTAGATCATACTCGCGATCCTATACAAGATCTCCGAATGTTAAGATATCGAGAGCTGTCAAACCTCCGATCATAATAAAACCTTTGGAACCAGTGAAACCAAAGTCTAAGAAATCTAAAAGTGATCAATCTATTAACGAGATACCTGTTCCACCTGAGACGAGTAAAAAGGTAAATCCACATCATAATGTATACACACATCGTATTATAATAATAAGGTATCATTTTTTCAAGGCTAATAATCTACTCTACTAGTTATTTTATTAAAGTAATTAATCTCTGATTTTATAAAAGAGATTTTCAGTAAAATCTGTATTTTATTATATATTATATTTCACCACATAGTGATATATTTTCTACTTATCTATATTTTATCTTTATAAAGTAAATACACTGTAATGAATGTAACTTGCACATAAATTATTATTATAAATATAACAGTATGTTTATTGTTTTAAAGGTATCGTCAAACTCTTTTATTGGACCATTAAACGATGACCCGAATGCTTTGCCATTTCAGCCTATCGGTCCCGATGAACCTCTTGTGTTCTCTAGTAATAACAAATCTAAATCTCTTAACCTATCTACAAATAACGTTAGTATATATATTGTTAAGAATATGCCACATAATATAATATTTTAATGTTTGTATATATATATATATATATATATATATATGTATTATTGTTTATTCACATTAATTTAAAAAAATATTCCTTGTTAATAATTATAATACACATATCTAATATTAGCAATAATATCTATATATATATAGGCATCGGAATATGCAGTACATAACGAAGATGAAATGGAACATTACAAAACTCTAGTCGAACAATCCAAGCTACACATTCAGTCGAGAATCGTCGATCAACAACAGCACTCTAATCCCAGTGAGTTAACCTTTAACCCCATCCCCCTGGTATTGCACCCGTACCAGCAACTACTAACACTGTTACTACTACTAGATGATGAGAATACTGAAGCAGAAGTAGAACCCATAGATCTATCTGAACATGAGGTACAATCTAAACTGGTAACCGAAGCAGACTTAATCGCTAGGGTTTATATCTACACATACACCTTTACCACCATCACCACCATCACCGCTATCATTGTTTACCTCGTGCCCATAGCAACGAACTCAAGAGGCCGCCATAGTGATGGAGCTGCAACGTAATCAGATTGCAGTGCAGAATCAACTAGCTCAACGTCAGATGATAGCTGTACAACTTCAGAATCAACAGGTGATGGCTATACAACAACATCGCGCTCTGGCTCTCCAGCAACAGCAGCAACAACAACAACAAGCATTAGCCTATGTTAGTATACTTCACTTCTACACCATCCATCGATTAGTTATAATCTTTATATCATTTATTTACAAATATTTTTCAAATTCAATATTTATAAATAATAAATGTCACCAACTTTTATTACTTTTATCGTAAACAAATATATATATATAGTAGTGAATTGAGTGTTAAATAGAATAGGTGATATAAGGTTTGTTTCTCTCTCTGTTCAGCACATGCAGAGACAGCAACAAGCACAGGCAGCTCAGGCTCAGGCTCAAGCAGCTCAGTTACAAGCCGCTATGTTAATGCAAGGATCATTGGCCCTACGTCAACCCTATGCAATACCCGCTACCCCCCCATTCTCTCATGCGTTACTCGCTCAACAAGCTGCGCAACAACGATACCTCGCTATGCAGCAGCAACAACGACAGATGCAAGCTATTCATCAGGTTTACTATCTGCATTATCATCATCATCACTATTCAAATGTACTATAGTCTATATAATTACAAGTATATCCTTTAAATTTTAATAAATTATCTAAAAAATAATATAATATCGTATAATTACAATGTTTAATTACGTGGTTGATATTTGATTTATTATATGTGATTTTATCATATCATAATCTAACGATAACATTAAATAACAGCAAAGTATGATGACACGTCAACAACAACTACAACCCGAAACTCAAGTTGAGCCTATCATCCAGACCACTAGCAACGAACCACCGGCTTCCACGGAAACCAAAGAAGAAACTCCAATACCCCCTGTTTCTCCGACACCGATCGTAGTAACCCCAACCACCAGTGAAGCTTCGTAATATCATCGAAACTAAATTCTACAAGTATTATTATTTATTTACTCTCTCTATTGTTAATAAAGTGTACATCCATGCCTAAATTTACGATGGCTTTTTCAATATTTATGAAATCGTATACTTTTTACATAATAATGTATGCATTTACAATCACCAGTACATTCTGTTTAATGGTGAGTTTTTTTATTTTAAACATGGTGTCTCATTTATTTGGATTGTAATTAATAAATATTATTTAATTAATAATTGTGTTTTGATTTACTAATATATTGCATTTATGATACTTATATATGTATAATAACGATGTAAATATAAATATTATTTATAAAAACAATATATTAATATTTAAATTATATAACCTATGTAAGCTTTATCAGTGAAATAGAAAAAAAAGACTTGAATTGACTAATCTCTAGTGAAAACTCATTATAATAATAAATAAAGCATGATAATATTATATTTTAAGATAATTATAGTTTGATTACAATACTAAATAATGTATACACATTTTTATAATATTGTATTTACAATGTATATTATGTTGAATAACAGCTAATAACCATTTATATTGATTTGTTTCGATTCGCATAATCGTAGATTCTTAATATAAAATAAATTATAATAATTATTAAAATCAAAATTTCATATATTTATAATTGAAACTAATGTTATATACAGATACTGATGTATTATTTAATACCGAAACATAATCATTCATAATAAAAGATAATTATTTTGATAAGCATTCATTCTTTTATAATTTCCATGGCAATACCATCGATATAAAGAAAGTGGATAAGCAATTGACGCACGCAATGCATGTAAAAGATAGACACGTGAATGACACTTTTAT
Source organism: Osedax fenrisi (assembly GCA_964019155.1). NCBI lineage: Eukaryota > Metazoa > Annelida > Polychaeta > Sabellida > Siboglinidae > Osedax > Osedax fenrisi. The sequence continues at coordinate 70,022,034 of OZ025240.1, read as the reverse complement.
CGATAAATTAACAAAATGGTATCAGTGATTTTGATTGGATATTAGTCATATTATATATGTCAAATATTGAAACAGTAGTCTTTTCGTCGAAATAGATTAAAGTGACTTCTATCTATATCAATGGATTTAAATTATAAATATCAATAAAATAGTATTAAAACTTCAATTTAAATACACAAAATTACGAGGAGTGTTGATATTATGTATTTTAAATATATAATTTTATTTTTAGTACCGATAGTATATTAAAATTGGTAGTGATTATCAATATATATATGATAAATACATATTATTATAAATAAAAAGTAGTGGGCCAGATAGTGGGTTTCGACTGCAGCGCTAGTAGCGGAAAGTGCCATACACTACATTCAATTGCTTATCCACTTTCTTTATATCGATGGGCAATACCTAATAATAATAACATATATATTGAAAACTACCTATGTGGCTCAGTGGCTAAGGCGTCAGACACACAAGCAGTAGGACACGGTTTCGAGCCTCGTCTGGACCATTAATTAATTTTATAAAATGGGTCTTAAAATATTATTTAGAAGTGATCTTATATAATTGTGTATAAATAAATAATCGGCTCTCGTTAAAACCATTGGATGCCCTAACAAGAGAGTGGCTTCGAAGGGACATTAGAGCCATATATGGTTATAAGTGAAAACTTCATCTAAGTTCCTGGATGGGGTGAAAGGACTCCACCAAATAAAAATAACAATAACAACTTCATTAGTCCTATTACTAATATAAAATTATAATTAAGAGATTAATATCATTATATCATTATAATCAAAATATAAAATTCCGTACCTTCCCTCTATTATTAATATTTATAAATTAGTTTTTGTTATCTTAATGTTTATTAACTACATATTTGTCTATATATATATTCTATGTACTATAGATAGATAACGAATATTTGTAGTACTGATTAAAAATAAATATAGAATGATATAATAAGTAATATATGCATCAAAAACCTATGAAATTACAAATGGAATTTAAATTTTAAAATGATTTACAATATAAAATACTGACATATAATTTAAGAATTGTAGTATATTTTACATAGAGCAATAGGGAAAAACATCACTAATTACTAGAATTGGGGTTAGTCAATATGGTCAGGCCATATGGGATGTATCAATCCTAATGGATGAGGACAAGCTTAATATATGTGTGTGTTGAGGTATCCAATACTATAGAACAAAGTATGTGTAATCAAAAACAATACACATATTGGATATATACAGATATATAAAATAAATATATATGATAATAAATAACTAGAATCATATGATATATTATAATTGGTAGGAGTTTAGCTAGACAGGTGAATTTGTTCATGAATTATTATAACAATTTTACAAGGGAATAAGTATCAGGAAAATGAAGTAATGAATATGTCACTATTAGTGATGTAAACGAATATAGTTTTTCGAATATCGAATAGTTAGATATTATAAAGTTTTTCTAATAGTATTTCATGTAAAATTTGAAATGTTTAAGTCTCGAATATTATATAGCTATATTCGAAAATATAGAATAATTGATTCTACTATTCTAAAAAATCTAAAAAGTAATTTTAATATTCGAATATCTATTTCATTGTATTCGAATATTTAACTGTATTAATTTATAATTTATCATTATGCAAATTTATCACTGCAAATTCAATATTAAATTCTATTCCTATATTTATTAATATATATACCTTTTTACCTTGTGCCGTCGAGTTGAAACCGACAGATGGCGACATCCATGTTAGCTATTCTCCATCCCGCTCTGTCTCTAGCATCTATAGATAGACTATAGTCGGAGATTCATAATATTGTTAGAGAGATATTTTTGTATATTGTCTAGCCAGGTACAATGTGGTCTGCCTCTTCCTCGCCGACCTTATATTCTTCCTAGCATCATCTCTGATCTAACAACGTGTCCGAAAGAAGATAGGGCTGCCTTGACAATTCTGGATTCGAGCATTCTTTTAGGTTGTATTATATTAATTATCTCAGTATTTCTCTTCCTATCTAAGTAGGTAACTCCGAGCAGTTTCCTCCAGCACCATAGTTAAAAAGCACCAATTGTTTTCCTATCTGCCTTTTTGATGGTCCAGGTTTCTGCTCCATAAAGGATAATCCGCAATACCAGTGTTTGAACACTCATTATTTTTGTCGTTAGTCTAATACCTCTATATTTGAATATACGTTTCAGACTTCCCATGGCATATTTTCCCATCACAAGCCTTCTTCGTAGCTCCTTAACGGTTACTCCATCATTTGTAATTAGAACTCCCAAGAAGATACATTTATCAAATATTTCGATATTGTTATCATCTACTATTACATGGTCCAATTTACCTATAGTCGACTGATGATCATCACCTTTGTTTTCTTGACATTTATATATAATCCAGCTTCTTCGCTTGCTCTTTTGACTTTTGTAATTAGCTATATGAGATCATATTTTGTCCCTGCTATCAATGTAGTGTCGTCAGCATATCTAAGGTTTGTAACTTTCCTTCCACCTATACTAATGCCTTTATCCCACTTTTCCAGGACATCTCGCATTATTCTTTCTGCATATATATTGAATATCAATGGATATTGGATGCATCATTGCCGTACTCCTTTGCCAATCGGGATGTTGCTTGTTTCACCATACTATTTCCTTACAGTCGATTCTTGATTTGTGTATAGATTTCTCAGCATTACTATCAGATGCTCGGGTACTCCCATGTCTTTGAGAGTGTACCATAGTATTTGATAATCTACACAGTCGAATGCCTTTTTGTAGTCAACGAAGCACATGAAGAGTTCTATTTGATGATCTCTAGCTTTTTCCATCATCCATCTCATGTTAGCAATGTGGTCTCTAGTTCCTCTACCTATTCGAAACCCGGCTTGTTCTATTGGTAGTTCAGGGATGAGAATGGTCTCAAGTCTTTTCTGCAATATTCTCAGATGTATCTTTATTGCATGTGATATTAAGGCGATTGTTCTGTAGTTTCCACATTCTTTTTTATCGTCCTTTTTGTAAATTGGAATATATATTGATTTCTTCCTGTCATTTGGCCATATCTTTGTTTTCCATATGCTATTGCATAGACTCGTCATGACTCTTATAGCCTCATCACCTGTTGCTTTTAAGAATTATATAGGTATTCCTTCGCAGCCTGGAGCTTTTCTATTAGATATATGTCGGATTGCTTCTTTCACTTCTATTTCTAATACATCAGGTTCGTCCTCATATAAATTATCATTAAAAATATCATTTATATTAGGATCTCTTCTGTATAGATTTTCTGTATATTGTTGCCATCTCTTTTTATACCTTTTCTTCTGAAACCACTCTTCCAGTACTTAGTTACCACAACTTGAACTGCGTTATCCTGTCATATCTTTCTTAAATAGGTCTCTTGTTTTACTCATTTTATTATTTTCTTCAATATGTTTACATTTGTCTATGATGCTTTGCTCTTTATCCTGCCTTGCTTTCTTCTGGAATGCTGCGTTTAGCTTTCTATATTCTTCATATTTTCCTTTACTGCGCATTTACTTTCGCTTTTGTGCAATTTTTAAAGCTTCCTCCGATAGCCGTTTAGAAACTTTCTTTATTTTGAATTTAGGGACCTTTTTATACGCTGTATCTTTTAAAATATTTCGAATATCATTCCAGAGTTCTTCAGGTTCTCTATATTTTATTGTAAGCTCGTTACACCTATTTTTTATATCTACACCGTATGCATGTCCGATTTTATCAACATCGTATATTGGAGTTTGCTTTGATCGTTGTATTCGTTTGAGTTTGAACTTGATATCTGCTATTAGCAAATTATGGTCATTGCCACAATCAGCTCCAGGCAGTTTCAATTTTCACTGCTTTTCCATCTAGCCTTGCATAAAATATAATCAATTTGGTTTCTAGTAATTTTGTCCGGCGATCTTCATGTATATATTCTTCAAGTTGCACCCACGGAGGCTTTATAAAGCCTCCGTGGGTGCAACTTAAAGAATGTATTCATGATTCGAAGGTCATTTCTACTACAAAATTCTCCTATAATATAAAGACTATCTCCACTAGGTGTCTGGTCTATTACAGATTGTACTGTCTCATAAAAAGCTTCTATAACCTCTTCCTCTGAGCTGGATGTCGAGGCGTATACTTGAACTACAATTATGTTTATGGGTTTACAGTGTAAACTTTACACTGTATGCGTATTGTGGCAATTCAGTCATTTACTGGACAATCACACATCTTCGGAGTTTATTATTACATATAAATGCCACTCCATTACGTGTTAAGGTCTCCTGTCCACAATAATAGATGTCATGTTCATCTGGCGTAAAGTGTCCCATTCCTGTCCATTTTATCTCACTAATTCCTAGCAGATCCTCATCAATCATTTCCATTTCTCTCTTGACTACTTCTAAATTACCATTATTTAATTTTCTTACGTTCCATGTACCGATTCTCACTCTTTCTTTTGCTATTCTATTGCTTTCCACTGTCCTTTTCGTTGCACCATTCTCGATTGATGTTCGTCCTCTCGGCTTTAGAGCATCAACGTCATCCTCGTTGCACTTATTCGTGACAGTGGAATACCTTTCCCCAGTAGCAATAACAATAAGATATAACCTATGATAATATAAATAAATGAAATGAATACATAATATATATATTATATATAAATTGTAATTTTTTATAATATGACTTGAATGTCATTTTAATTTAGTAATTTTTAATATGTTTAATAATATTATTAAAAAAAGTAATAAATAATATTTTTACATTTATTATAAATTATAATAATGTGTCACATTATAATTTATAACTTATAATAAATTACTAACTGAATTTATTAAAATATTCAAATTACATTCAAAATGACTGGGAAAATTACATTTGAAATTATATATAATTATAAATATCTAGGTATAATTAAGCCTATACATAATATTTATTAAATAAAGTTCAAACTGGTATTGACGCATATATTTAAATATATTTATATTAAATAATTTATTAAATATATATGTATACTATAGTAATTACATTTGTATATTGTTTTATGTGTATTTAATTGTATGTTAACGTCAATAACAGTTTGAACTTTTTTTAATAAATATTATTTATAGATAGGAAAACCAAACAAACAAAATATATCAATCCCACATATATATTAGAACATCATATATCGCAGAAATGTCTATTATACATTTTCAAAATTTATATATTAGTTATTTCAGAAAATGTAATAATTGTTTATTGTTTATTGAATTACATCATTTTTATTTTTCTTGTTATTTTTTTTCCAGTAATTTTTTTTCCAGTTATTTTTTTGTTATTTTTTTTGTTATTATTTTTTGTTCATTTTTTTTTTTCTGTTTTTTTTCCTTTTATTTTTTCTGTTATATTTTTTCGGGTTAATATCTTTAAAAATATCTCATTAAGCGCTGGAGGCGCAGGGCAGCTTAGTAGACTTGTCGCTGGAGACGTAGGACAACGCGAATTAATAAATTAATGTACTTGTAGATTATAGCTAATAATTTACATCTATAATTGTAATTCAATATAAATTACCTAATCAATAATAGTAATTCTATATATATCCTATATATATATTAACTAATAGAAAGTAATAATTAACTAATATAAATTAAATATATATTAACTAATAAAAAGTATAAATTAATTATATAGTCTAAAGTATTATTAATGAAGTATATATTAAATAGTAGAAATTAGTAATTAAATATATATTAACTATTCGAAAGTCTCGAGATCCTTCTTTTTTACTATTCAAAATTCTCGAGATCCAAAATTGTATTACTCGAATATAGAGTCTTACCATATATATATATATATATATATATATATATATATATATATATATATATATATATATATATATATGATATATAATATACCTGTTAACTTATCAACAAATATTTACTTATTTAAAAAATGTATCTTAGGTATATGGTCATTATAATTTTATAATATTGTTATTATATAAACTTAGTTGCATAATATTGTTATCAAACATTGTGAATATAATAAATAATGACAACTATTAAATACATACCTATTAATATATAAATTAAGGACTATTAAAATGTGATAAACAAATTAACATAGGTATTACCTATGTTAATAAATTTAATATTTATTTTATATTAATAAATTAATATAAAATAATATACTAGTTTTTAATTACAAAATAGTGTGGTCTAGTAATAAATGTTTATTATATATTAGTTTATAATATTATTTTTTGATATGAAAGATAAGGAATTGTAGTAAATATATTATCATTTTATTAAATTTTACAAACATTATAAACTTTATCTTAACTTAATAAATTATATAGACATGTTTGTTTTAATTGATTATTATAGTATATATCCATAGACATTAGAGTGAGGGTCACTCTATATCTATGTATATATCCTTATATCTGTATCATTGATTATATTGATTCAGTTTTAACTTTCAGTGTATATTTTATTGAAAACATTAGGTAACTTTTATTAGATAACATTTATAATTTATATATGAATTATATATTATCAATATATAATTAATAGATTTTAATGTGTATACATTCATTAGCTAAAGGGGTCCATTGTACATTAACTTAATTATACCTCAACTAACAGTAATAGCCTCATAATAGCATCATAATAGCATAACTAATAGCCTAAAATGTTTACATTGTGCTATCGTGCTACTATTATGTTGCAATTAAAAGTCTATTATGCTATTATTATGCTGCTATTAATTTTAAAAGTCTATTATCTGCTATTATGTTGCTATTATTATAATAGACTTTTAAAATTAATAGCAGAATAATAATAGCATAATAGATTTCTAATTGTAACATAATAGAATTACAAATGAATATCAGCATAATAGAGGGACCAATTGGACCATTGTATACATTAACTAAATTATATCCCAGCTAACAGTAATAGCCTCATAATAGCAACATAATAACATAAATAATAGCCTCCAATGTTTGAGGCTATTATTTATTCTATTATGTGGCTATTACTGTTATCTAGGTACGACGTACCTACCTGGTACGTGTATATTGTGGTCATTCTTTAGGCAATTCTTTAGGTAATTCTCCTAACATGTTTATTTAAATTGTAGTGATTTAGCAAAGGGTAACAGTTATTTTATGTATAGTTTTGTTTATAATAAATTAATAATTCACCTATTTAAATAAATAAAAATCTATTACAACAAATGTATTTTCTAGTGTTTTCAATGACATTAATACAGTTTTATATATGTAGGGTATATATATATCCTAGTGATTCACTTCGTTATCTATGTATATAGTATATACTATATACATATTTGAAAGCATTACCTTATATTTCTGTTTAGTATGAACCTATTATATCGTTCTACTATCGTATACATGTATACTATAGGATATAATATATTAAATAATACAATTGTATTATATAATTATATAATTATATATATTATATAAAATTTAAATTATATAATTTATATATATATATCGATATAATGCATGCAATCTCCAATTGTTTCAAAGTTGCATAATACAATTACGTTCCATTAACTCATGCCATATATAGAATAGCACTAGACTATTTCTATGTTGACGTCACGCATGACTGATTCTAATGTACGTTTCTACATAGATGTATATGTTAATCTCTAATAAGTAAATCTCTAGCAAACGGGGAACATTACAATTATCTATTAAATATATGTTTTAATGATATTTTATTGATTATTAATTGTTAGTAATAATATTATATATACATTTATTGATATCAATATATAACCAATATATAATATTATAATATATAATATAATATAATATATATATATACATATATAATATAATATATTAAGTTAATATTATTAACTATATATATTATTAAATGTAACTATAATATATATATATATACAAAATATAATATGTATATATAAAATATATATGAAATGATAATATATAGGTTACCTAATTTGGGTTTGTATACATATTACATACCTAATTTAATAAAGGTGCGTGGGAGTGCGTGTGTATGTGAATGTGTGTGTGTGTGCGTGTGTGTGTGTATGTGTATGCGTGGGTGACACACATCATATATGTCTATAGACAATATAGTGGCCCTACTCAATATATATGATACATATGCATACTTACACTCACAAATACTAAGACCTCCTATAACCTCGAGGTTATAGGAGGTCTTGCAAATACACACCCACATCGTGTGTCCCACACCTAGGCACAGTGTCGCACACACATTCACGTATACATGTATACCTCACATAGAGAATGAAATACTTCGTTATCTATGTATGTCATAGATTTGTATTTAGTATAAACTATAATTTAGTATAACTATAAATATATGTGTGTGTGTGTATATATATATATATATATATATATATATATACCGTATGGGGTATATGGCTCAGTTGGACAACCAAAAGCTAGTTAATTATAGTAAGTCATATGTCCCGAATTCGACTCCATGGAGTCGAGAACTGCCTGCAGTCAGTTCTTTTTTTCTCTTATGTTTATCAATAACTTGACTAACGATTAATCAAAAAACAAGATTTTTTTTCTATTTGTATTTAATTATCCGGGCCCCCACACAGTTATTTATAACATGTACATTGTACAAGTCTATAACTTCTTGAGGGGTCCATTTGTATCCGCTATAGCGATATAACAATATGATAATATATAGATAATAATAATAATATGTATTTATTGAAATCACACATATATATATATATATTGAATACAATACAAATATATTTATATTACCTATTATATATATATATATATATATATATTTTTTCATATTGTATATAAGGGTCCCAATGAGAATGTATCGTTAGATTTACAATGAATTTATATTCCATTAATAAATACACTACCATCGCGATAGATGCATTATTAGGTAGGGGAAAGTCTCCGATTACCCCCCCTCCTAATACATACCCCATCTCGTATTTCAGTAACTCTAAGAGATATAACGACATTATATATACATTAACTGTTCGTAATTTAATGATAAATGAATAAGTATTTTATTTTAAAACATATTCAATCTTACAATTGTTATTTGATAAAATGTAATATTCTGTTTTTACTTTTTAAATATTTGAATAATATCTTTTTTTAAATCTTTGTAAATACTTTATTAATTAAAAGAAAACTTAATTTTGTGCATATTATTGTAGATCAATAAAATGTTTATAAATATTATAAAAATAATTTAATTTTAATAATTATTAACCAATATATCTTAATTATAGCAACCCATATGATTTTCCTATTACCGACCCCCTAAATGACCCTAATACCGACCCCATGTGATTTACAATATCCAATCAAAATAGATCCGTATTTTACTTTTAATTATGTCGTATACGACTTATAAGTTGTTTGTCTATCATTGATATAGATTTAGGATTCATGATTCCAGTTGATTATATACATACTGATTAATAAATAAATATTACATAATAATATATACTATTTTAATATAATTACTATAAAGTTTAAATTTAAATTTAATATTACTATTAAAACATAAATTCATTACAAAATAAATTGCGTGAATGTTATAATTAATTATATTTATGTATATCTACTATTTTTATTGGATATTATATTACTACAATTATTTATATCACGATTATTTTAGGGGGTCGGTAATAGGAGAAAGGGGTCGGTATTAGGTACATGTATCCGATTAACGACCCCCCTGTTTATTTTTGTAAATATAATTATATCAAAAATTTAAAATAGCCACATTATTCATTGCCATAATATTACCCTAATTACAAAATTTTAAATACATATATTTAATATTGAATAAGTTATTACACATAATCATTTAGGGGTCGGTAATCAGGGACTTTCCCCTAATACAAAAAATCATTAATTCATTTTTAATTTAATAAATTTAAGGATATATTACATTAATAAATTTAAGGATATAAAATATCATTTATTAATTCATTTTAATTCAATTTGAGCTATTTATGTAATATAAATATATGTAAGATAAAAATATCATATATAATACAAATATAGGGTATACAATTATTAATTAATTTCTATACTTTGTATCAATATATAATACTTATATTTATTCTTATATATAATTATTTTTTTATATTTTGTATACAATAAGTTTCTTATAGAGAGTTTTTCTTATATAAGATTATCTTATAGAGGTTTATTATAGAGTGGTTTTACTGTATATATAAGTACAATAACACGACCGCATAATATAATATGTATACATATATATATATATATATATATATATATATATATATATATATATATATATGTATAGTATAATGTATAACGTAATGTATACTGTATAACCAGAGAGGTATTACCTACATTGTACATCATCTAGCATCCGACGTATATTAATATAATATATAATATAGATTTTATTATATAATAATACATTATAATGTACTATAGTCCATATTAATATATATATATATATATATATATTTATACGCATATAAGCCCACTTACAAAGGTACATATATCTACACTGCATAGTTCACAATCCTTACTACTTATAGACTATTATAAATTACAACAGATTATTGGAGCTATGAAGTTTATATTGATGACAATTATTCTTATCCTTATTTTGATGACTATTATCCTTATTAAAGGTTTACTATTATATGAATTAACTATTCAAGTATCTATGTATATATATATATATATATATATATATATATATATATATATATATATATATATAATATATATATATATATATATATATAATATATATATATATATATATATATATATATAATATATATAGCCTACATTATAATTTCTATCTAATATTTGTACAATATATATAGTTTATTATAAGTAATACAATTTTTAATTATATAGTATAATGCAATGTAGGATTATCGTATATATGATATATCATCTACACAATTCAATGAATAACCGCAATTTATATAATATGTAGAGAATTTAATTATGAAAATGTTTTTAAAAATTCAAAACTGTTTCTATTCAAAAAAGTTTAATATATACACAAATTATCTTAACATTTGTATTCATTGTGTTGTGATTTACCATTAATTCTCCGCTATTTATTACAATTATATAGCATAAAATGCACTCTTTACATAATCGATAATATTATTCAATATATTTAATTTGTCTTAAATTGTTCTTAAAATATTAGCTAACATTAACATTATACACTATTTGTTAATGTAACATATTTGTATATCTATTACCGTTGGGATTATATTGCCCTCGACCAAAAACCTCTCAATTCCTAACTATAGATGAGAAAAACTATATATATTTTTTCTATTTTATATATACTTATGTGTATACACATATTATAATTAGAATATGTTAATATATTAATATATTAAATTCATAATATTAATATAATAATGATCCTATATTATTTATAAAAATTAAATATGATAATATTAATGATATGTATATATAGCACGTATATTTTATATTTATAAAAGTAGCTATAGCTTCTTCGTGTATGTTCCTATAGGATCCTTACAGTTTATAAATAAGCATTTATAAACTTAATAGCTTGTAAAAAATAATGATTAATATTATAACTAATTCTAATAAATAGATTTACATTTTAGATTATAATATCATTATTATATTTATGAGTTAAACTTTTTTAAAAGTATAACAAAGATGAAAATCTTATTGATATATCAATAAATATTATATAGGGGAAAGTCTCCGATTACCGACCCCTAAATGATTATTTGTAATAACTTATTCAATATTAAATATATTTATTTGAAATTTGTAATTAGGGTAATATTATGGCAATAAATAATGTGGCTATTTTAAATTTTTGATATAATTATATTTACAAAAATAAACAGGGGGGTCGGTAATCGTATATATGTACGTAATACCGACCCCCTTACCCTATTACCGACCCCCTAAAATAATCGTGATATAAATAATTGTAGTATTATAATATCCAATAAAAATAGTAGATATACATAAATATAATTAATTATAACATTCACGCAATTTATTTTGTATTGAATTTATGTTTTAATAGTAATATTAAATTTAAATTTAAACTTTATAGTAATTATATTAAAATAGTGTATATTATTATTTAATATTTATTTATTAATCAGTATGTATATAATCAACTGGAATCATGAATCCTAAATCTATATCAATGATACACAAACAACTTACGACATATTTTAAAGTAAAATACAGATCTATTTTGATTGGATATTATAAATCACATGGGGTCGGTATTAGGGTAATTTAGGGGGTCGGTAATAGGAAAATCATATGGGTTTCTATAATTAAGATATATTGGTTAATAGTTATTCAAATTAAATTATTTTTTAATATTTATACACATTGTACTGGTCTACAATATTATGCTCAGTATTAAGTTTTATTTTATATAATAAAGTATTTACAATGATTTAAAAAAAGTTAGTATTCAAATATTTAAAAAGTAAAAACAGAATATTACATTTTATCAAATAACAATTGTAGGATTAAATATTTGTTAAAACAAAATACTTATTCATATGTATCATTAAATTACTAACAGTTCGTGCATATATTATTTTTTGATATCTCTTATAGTTACTGAGATACCACAGGGGGTCGGTATTAGGAGGGGGTCGGTATCGGGGACTTTCCCCTATCTATATATATATATATATATATATTGAATATGTCTAGGTATATAATATATATCCTATAGGATATATATTATATACCTAGACATATTCAATGCATATTATGTAAATGTAGATACGTATTAGGGTTAATACATATATACTTATACATATAGCCTAATACATATAAAAATACAATGCAATAAAAACATGTTCGACGAACAATGTTCGTATTGGGTCCTGGGTAGTTATATCTACCCAGGTCACTTTGTCTAAAATCCCATAGGTTATAAATTCCAACAAATCCTATATATGCGTTTTTTTAAAATTAATTGTGTTTCATTTAAACTTTATAAGGGAGAGTTCTCTAATATCGACATGCACGTAATATCGACACCATAGAGATCTCCTAAAATATAATTCCAATCAAAAAATAATTAATGTATAAAATGCTAATCGATATAATTATAATTCATATAAGTATAATTTTTTTCATATTAATATAAATTAACAAAAAACTGATTTTTTCGTTACAACTCAAATATCTAAATGTATACATGCACGTAAAATCACACCCTATATATCTTCTAAAATATAATTCCAATCAAAAAATAATTAATGTATGACATGTTAATCACTATAATTCTAATTTATATAAGTATATTTTTTTTTTAATATTTATATTTTATTAATTATAAACAAAAAACTTATTTTTTCGTTACAACTCTAGATTTTTGAAATTTTTGAAGTACAATATCGATTCTCAATCATTTGAAAAAATATATATATTACATATTTTAAATACATCGTATAGATCTAATTATATTTTAAAATATGTCGAAAATATTTTGTATTTTTGATAATTTGTTACAAAGTTATTGACGTTTACCTAAGCAACATACATTTTCATAATACCGACACCCTAATTGCACGTAATATCGACACCCTTTAACCAATCAGCGTTCGTTATGATACAATTAATTTTAGGAAAAAAACGTGTGAATTGCGTTTGTTAACTAAAAGTAACGCGCATTCAATTCTGATTGGATATTAGATATTAAGTAATAAATACTAAATATAAAAATCCTAAATATCAATATATTTAGGGTGTCGATAATATGTGCCAAGGTGTCGGTAGTCGAGGCATGCCTGTAGCCACGGGGGGGGGGGGGGGGCCTGCGGCCGGCGGCCTTGCATTTAAAGTTTTCGATCACTTTACAAGAAAAAACTTCTCACTACAAAATCGTCATACTTCACAGATATTCTCGGTAATTATGGAATATCTTCTAAGCAAGCTTATAAATTATCTTTTACCTTAGTAGGTAAAATCCAGACTAATCATATACGATTGATCTGGGTTTTACCTGTTAAGAAATCTTCCTGAACAAAATGATTCAGTTCTTTGTTCCTTGTTTTCCAATTTATTCCAACAAAAAATGTAAAGCATTATCAATATACTTCTAAATATCAATTCGGCACAATTCAATCTCAATTTAACATCTACTCAGAATCACTGTTCATGTTTTTCGCTTCCAACATATGACATATTACTCTCTTTGATGACATCCTTGAAAACAAATTCCCCCTTGACCCTATTCCACTCAATCTACTTCGTTCATTATCACCATATTTTATTGAAATTATCACTGAAATCATTCATAGATCTCTTACATTACCTATTGTTCCACATTCAATAAAATATTCTTAGATTATTCCGATTTAAAAAAAAACTTCTCTTGACCAATCTAATTTATCAAGTTATCGACCAATATCCCAGTTATCATAAATATCTAAGACCTAGGAACGAGTTGTGTCCGCTCAACTTATTAATTATATTATGTCCAATGATATTGTTGATAAATATCAAAGTTCGTATCTTCCTCATCGTAGTATACTACGGTATACCGAAACTGCCCTTACTTTGATCATTAATAATATTCTCATATCTCTTGATAATAAAGCCCCATGTTATCTCGTGTTACTATACTTATATAGTGCTTTTGATTATCTCGATAATTCACAATATTCTTTCTTTTGGACTTAATGAAATTGGTATACACGGTAAAGTCCACAGTTGGTGTATGTATGTTATTTAATCTAAAACATCTTCGGTGAAGATTAACTCCTCGTTGTATCCTCCTTATTTTAATATACATGGTGTTCTACGAGGCTCTGTTCTTGGCCTTATATTGTTCATTATTTATATTCTTCCTATAAAATCAATTTTTCACAAATATCCTAATATTAACTATAATCTTTATGCAAATGATCTTCAAATATATAGATATTTCATATTTATAGTGATTCTGGTCTGATTCAAATGTCTATGTTTAATTGTATTACTGATATCACTCATTAGTTCTCTTATAACTCCATTTACTTAAATATGGTTAATATTGATACTATAATATTCTTAAGACCAAGTTCTCCTCTATCAATCAATCATCATGTTCTACTATACCTTCCAACTTCTCAATCTATAGATTAGTTATATATATATATATATATATATATAACTACCCTCGGTTTCACTATAACCTCTCACATATAGGTATCACCTATAGTCTATAGACTAATCTCCACATATTAATAATATGATAAGCACTGCTAACTATTTTGTATATAATATTTGAAAATCTATGATAAAGACTACATTTGTAATTCACTCGCTAGTATTCAGTAGACATATCTATTGCTGTTCATTATTGTATAATTTACCTGTTAACCTGATGTATACATTTAAAGCGTATTTAATGTCGTGCTATACGTGTATTATATAAACTATTATAAAAACTTTGACTCAATAGTTTCTATATCTGCTTTAATGATATATATATATATTTAATGAGCTTAAGTAGATATATATTTGTAAAAATAGGCTATTGTATATTACGCATAATGCTATATATAGCCGATATAGGAAATAGGAAATCCGAAGATAATACACCTCGAATTTCTTGAATATCTAGTTCAATCTATTATTATTCTGAGTTATAAAATATCTAGTCGGAAGCGCTCAACATATTTGACCAACTCTAAATCAGCTTTCTTGGTTATTGCTCCGAAAAGCTGGAATTCACTACCATATGATATTCATTGAACAACATCGCTTTCATTGTTTAAACGTTAACTGTATGCCATTTTTAAATCATTGTAATTCGTCTATTTTGTTATAATTTTTTTATTTGTTTTTGTTTTTATTTTTAGTAACTAATGACGCCTATAATCACCATGTATTTTTGAAGTCATAATAAACTATATTTTATTTTATGCATATAAAGTTATGTTTGTATAGTGTATAATATACACACACGGTGTATATTTATTTATTCTTTATTTATACACTGTGTAATTCACAGTGTATCAATATAAGTAATAGAGTATAATAGTAAATTACTAGTAGTGATATTATTACTAGTATACTAATTTATATTAATTACATTTTAGTCTTAACATTTTGTAGAGCCTTGCCCCCTCTGGTATACATTTCTGGCTAAGGTTGATCATCACTAAACATGAATCATGATTCATTTCTGATTCGAGGCAGTGCCTGTAATATCGACACCCCTGTTATCTCAGAGTTAAAAAAACTAAATTAAATTTTAAAATAGCTATTATATGTATATAGGTAGGTATACCTACTTAATAGGTATACTTATAAATAAAATATGGTAATATTTAATTGAGAAATAATAAAGTTATGGTGATTTATTACTAGGGTTTCGGTATTCGAGTACTCTCCCCTATACCTATAAGTATACTTAATACTTATAAATAAAATTTGGAAATATTTAATTGAGAAATAAAAAATTGATTGTGATTTATTGTTAATTTAAACGCGTACACTAGGGTGGCTCGTCAGTCATTACATATGTTGCTTCAGTAAAAACTATAAACATATAATATATATAAACAGTAGTGTAACAACTAAAAATTGTGTTATACTAAATTGAGTTGTCAATTTGATATTTAATAACATTTTATAGGAAAAATACTTGTTTATAATTAAATTTACTGCGCATGCGTAGCATTTATTTATCTTTAGTTTTACCTTGACAACCAATTAATTTATATCGTCTTCTAATTTAATTATATATTTAATATGCATTTAAGAGACTTAAGTATATTTAAATCAAAATATAGATCTAACAAAATCAGATTTTAAATTTTGTATAGTTAAAAATATTTTTATTTTTTTTAAATTAATAAAAAATATAATATAAAAAAAATTTTATTGCGGTCATCTCAATGATAATTAAAATTATATTATGGTAAAAAAAAATAAAATTTACTAGGTCCTAGAAATTTTTTATTCATCTTTCCTTGAAAATATTTATTTTTTCTATAGAAATCATTAAAATTCAAATTATTCCTAGAAAAATATTTGAACACATTTTTTTTATAATCATATATAGTAAATATATATTATACATTTATTAAGAATATAATAAACTTGATCTGAATTTTATTTTTGATTAAAAACAAAAAACAAAAAATATTCAATAAATAATAAACATAAAAAGTTCAATCCTAGAAATGATAAAATTATAATGAAATTATTATTTAAAATTTTTTTTTTTCTGCTATTCTGTTAATAATATTTAATTCTAGTACATATATATCGTATGACAAAATTCATTAATAGGAAGTATATTAAAAAATGTATTGAAATAATTTTGTATCTACTCCATTATAAGATTTCCTATGTTAAAATTGAAAGTCATATTGACTATTCAATATTTTACGAATTAAGTTAATTTTTTTTGTATGTAATTATATTACATGTTTTCTAATATTATCTTACTGAAGCGATAAATTATCTGAAAATGTTATATTTTTCAAGCCGCTCTAGCGTACACGTATTATATATGAATAATAGCGTATAATTTAAATGCATAACTAATCACTGAATGTAAATAACCTATAACGAATTTCTTCGCGTAGAATTTTTCAAGTTCATGTCCTTGCAGTGTGAATATTTTAATGATCCCGAATTATAAATTCCGAAAATTGACCTTATATAGATCGCTTTTGGTTTTTGTATACAAAATAGAATTACACGATTTCGCGTGAGGGTTATATCTTTCCCTAGAAAAATCTTTGCTAATACTATACTTTATAATTACCTATATTTATCAATATATTAATTAATTTAAATCACATTTTTTAAATTAACAATATTATATATATATATATATATATATATATATATATATATATATATATATATATATATAGGGGAGGGAAGGGGTAGTGGCCGATAATTAATATGTCTCAGAAGATTTCTAATATATCGATAAATACTGAATTTTAGGCTCTTATTTTTTTGAATTACTGTAAATCATATAGTTCTAGAATACTGTGATTTCACTTTTATATATAAAGTGTTTATCCTAATAATATAAACGTTTGATTAGGCATTACAAAAAGCACTAAAATAAAGCAAGGCTCTAGTAGTGGCCGATAGTACCAGAAAATTCGATAGGTGTCTTGTAATGTATACGATTTATATTTTTTTAATTATGTAATATTAAATAATTATATTTATGATGCATACACACCTTATTTGATTCAATGATTTAATTATATATACACATACTGTTATATATAAATAAGCATAAATATATATAATCATGTTTTTTGTCAAAATTTGACTAAACAATTATTATATAATAAATTAGAGTAATTAATTAATTATTTAAAAAAAAATTTACTATATATTATGGATATTTCGATTATCTAAATATTGTATATAGAACTTTTTATCCTATCAAGCACCATTTAAGCGTTAATTAATACGGCCACTACTCCCTCCTCGGCCACTACCCCCTTCCCTCCACTATATATATATATTATTAGATTTAGGTATAGGGTACTTACCTGGGTAATTGTAGAAGAATTGCTGATTTTTTAGACAATTAGGCAACCCTACCCTTTATATATATATATATATATATATATATATATATATATATATATATATATATATATATATATATATATATATATATATATATATATATATATATATATATATATATATATACATATATTTACCTATTTATATATAAATATGAAAAATTATATCCTAAAGATATCCTAATATTTTATATGATATTTTACAGATAAAACAATAAGAATTGATTATCCAGTAGTTGAAGGTTCAGTAAATATGTACTAAATAATAGATAATGTACGTAATTAGTACACCCTTTATTATTGAGTTTATGTTATAGTAAGGACATGACGTATGTTTATTCATATTTTGTGAAACTTTTTTGTGTGGTGATTTTATCATATTACATCATGGTCTAGGTCCTAGACTCTTGGATATAGATTTGTATTTTTATATATAGATTTTATTTAGGTAAACTATACATCCATACATCCATAGACCATATATGACCTATGTATATTCATACTGAGGATATATATTTAAATTATATATACACAAATAAATATAATACTATTATTAGTAACATAATGTAATACACATTAATGCACATAAGTTACATTATTTATAATTTCGTAATAATATCTTTCAAACCAAAATCAATTTATAAAAAAATGTGTAGGTAATCTGTATCCTATCTGTAATAACAAATTTATAAAAAAAAATTAAAAATAAATTATTGCATTTTTATTTTACAAACAGACATATGTAATATATGATTCATAACTAAATAGTATACTCTATAACTCATATATCACTCATATAATATGAGTGATATATACTCTTTAGTTATACCTACATATACACTAAATAGTACTTTACATCTATGATTCACTAAAATGTTTATATTTACAAATGAAAATATATCTCTGGTATCTTTGATACCATTAAAATAAAATGTAATATACCATTACAAATTATCTATTTCGGTGTACACAAAGTAACCATTAAAGACATAGAGAAAATACAAAATCTGTCAAACATCCTGTCCTTTCAAAGTACATTATAATGTAATTATAATAGCTATAGATATAGTGAATATATATATATATATATATATATATATATATATATTATATATTAATATAATATTATACTATTATTTAAATAATGTATTACATATAGATCTCTGGTGTTTAACTTGTGAAAATGACAAATCTGATAGTGATTGTAACTCACACTACAAACATAAATGTGATACAAATGAGGTTAATATTTCATAAAATATAATATTAAATGAATTATTATGTGATC
Source organism: Osedax fenrisi (assembly GCA_964019155.1). NCBI lineage: Eukaryota > Metazoa > Annelida > Polychaeta > Sabellida > Siboglinidae > Osedax > Osedax fenrisi. Next base: position 70,002,107 of record OZ025240.1, on the reverse strand, counting down.
AATTATTATATTAAATTTAAAATAATTATTAAATTGTTATAATTTATATTATTATTATAGATACATTCATATATATATATATATATATATATATATATATATATATATATATATAACTGCCTGTGTAGATCATTAGGCTATATATATAGCTATAGCTACTATAAGCTATAAGCTAGTACTTTAAGCTAGTACTTTATAAAGTATCAGACAAACAAGCAGTAAAACACGGGTTCGAGCCTCGTCCGGACCATTATAATAATATTTAGAAGTGATCTTATATAATTGTGTATAAATAAATGATCAGTTATTGTTAAAACCATGTATGAATTAACATGAGAGAGGCTTCAAATGGATATTAGATCCATATTGTTATAAGTTAAAACTACATCTAAGTTCATGGATGAGATGAAAAGACTCCACCAAATAAAATAACAATAACAGCAAATATATATATATATACACATTTTATAATATCTATATATCTATATATCTATTAATAAGTAATTATCTATTTAATATAAAAATTATCATAAGTGATAGGCCTTATGACTCATAGCCTACATTTATTTGAAAACAATTAGTTATTATTAAATAAAGTTACGCATCACAAATGTGTGTTGACATATATGTACAATACTATAGTATTATTTAAATACATGTGTAATACACATTGTGTATACTATTTTAATATTTAATAATTTGTTATATTATATATATATATATATATATTACAATTCATCAATTATTACTAATTAGCTTTAAGTTACAATTTAAATATATATATATATATATATATATATATAACATATTCATATAAATTGTAACTTAAAGCTATTTAGTAATAACTGATGAATTGTAATATAAATAAATTAATTCAGTCTATATTTGTTTAGTCTAAGTTATCACAATTGGTAATATAGTAGGAGATGAAACTGGGTAGTAGACGAGAACAGAATAGTGGTCATTTCAAATAACTCTTAAATGGTTCTAAATAAGATACAAAGTACTATGTACAATATTTAGACATTATAATGTCAATAATATAAAGTAATTTTTTATTTAAATAATTAATTAATTACTCTAATTTGTACGTAATATTTTTTTTTATTTTAACAAAAATATGATTATATATGTATACTTATTTATGTGTGTGAGTGTGTGTATATAATGAAATCATTGAATCAATTAAGGTTGGGTATGCATCATAAATATAATTATTTAATATTATATAATTAAAAAAATATAAATCGAATACATTACGAGATACCTATTGCATATTCTGATACTACTGGCCACTACCCCGGAATTGCCTTATTTTAATGCTTTTGTATGCCTTTTTTAATGCCTAATAAATAGTTAATAATAGTCACTAATATATAAAAGTGAAATCACAGTATTCTAAAACTATATGATTTATAGCATATTAAAAAAAATAAGATCTTAAAATTCAGTATTTATCGATATATTAGAAGTATTCTGAGGTATAGCAATTATCGGCCACTACTCCGTTCCCTCCCATACTTATAATAATTATGATCGTAATTAAACCTATATATAATTGTATAATTGTATCTTAATACATTAATTCCCTACTGTATATAATTATAATTAATTATAGCTATAATGTATTTTATTATATACTTAATAGGAATACCCTATAGAGTTTAATATTACTATAGCCTTTATTATTTTAAATATATTGATATAATACCAATCATTATATTACACAGAAGTCCTGTCAGAGTGAATATCATTTGGAAAATTCAATTCTCCTCGTTTCTAAATCCTGTAAACCACGTATTGCTTGCGAGAACAATGCTAAACAGGTACAACAATGTAGACCAGATACTTCACCCAGCTATTGTGTATATTGTTGCATCACACCTGGATGTAATTATGATCCCAGACAAATAGGTTATTTATAATATCAAATATTATTAAGCACAGTTTGTATGTAACTCCTTTAGTGTACATATTTATCATCATTTTCATAATATATTAACTTTATGTTTATTATTCGACATAATAATGTTATCTTACATATGTTACCTATTTCTGTTTACCTACTATGAGTTTAATATCAGTAATCATTAATAATAATAAATATACAAGATTAAATAATATAAATATATCAAAATTAAATATATATATATATATATATATATATATGTATATATGTGTATTATAAATATATTGTATTATAAAATACTTATATTAAATATGAACTACAATATAATAAAAAATAAGAGATGAAAGAGTAGGTATACCTATAATAACAATTTAAAGTACATTTTTTAATTTGATTTGTTTTATAAATTTACTAAATATCTAAGTAACTTTAAATTAAATATTAAATAATATAAATAATATATTTCTATAGTTCAAGAAAATAAAACGTTGTCTCATTATGTAACTCCCATATCACACATAACGTATGAACCCCAAACAAATGGTTAGTTATGAAGTAATGTATATGCATGCCATTGTATAGTTTATATATTGTTTTAGTTATATTATAGTTAAACGTGTAGATATTATCTAGTGGTTATATTTTCATATTAGGGTATATATTATATTACTTTTAATATTACCCATTTGACTATGCCACTAATATTTGTTATTTATGATATATATATATTATAGTAAATTGTAATTAATAAATATATATATATTTAAAGATATTTGAGATATATAGATATATGATTAAGATATAAGATATGGATTATATTTTTACAATACGATCAATTAATATTTGTCAACAATTATATTTTAATATTTTATTTATGATATTATTTTTACATTTTTACCATATAATCATTTTTAATACTATATTTTAAATATTATTAAATACAGAATATTCTTTACATGTAAATATATATATATATAAAATATAATTATAATAAGTAATAATATGAACTAATCACTAATCCACAGAATCAAGCAATACGGATAAATATTATGATTTATTGTTAAACAGTATGGATATATTATTTCCGAATGCCTTCAATTGTTGTTGTTCCGAGGATTTACAAGTTTTAACTCCATTCACACCTCAGTATACTACTAAATATCCTGATATTGATAGAGGAATGAACTATAGTATATTATTAGATAAAATGGATACATTCTTTCCCAATGCCTTCAATTGCTGCTGTTCCGATGATTTGAAAGTTTCAACTCCATTCACACCTCAGTATACTACTAAATATCCGGATATTGACAGAGGAATGAACTATAGTATATTATTAGATACAATGGATACATTCTTTCCAAATGCCTTCAATTGTTGCTGTTCCGAGGATTTGCAAGTTTCAACTCCATACACACCTCATTATACTACTAAATATCCTGATATTGATAGAGGAATGAAATATAGTATATTATTAGATAAAATGGATAAATTCTTTCCAAATGCCTTCAATTGTTGCTGTTCCGAGGATTTGAAAGTTTCAACTCCATTAACACCTCATTATAATACTAAATATCCTGATATTGATAGAGGAATATACTATAGTATATTATTAGATAAAATGGATAAATTCTTTCCAAATGCCTTCAATTGTTGCTGTTCCGAGGATTTGCAAGTTTCAACTCCATACACACCTCATTATACTACTAAATATCCTGATATTGATAGAGGAATGAACTATAGTATATTATTAGATAAAATGGATAAATTCTTTCCAAATGCCTTCAATTGTTGCTGTTCCGAGGATTTGCAAGTTTCAACTCCATTCATACCCCATTATACTACTAAATATCCTGATATTAATAGAGGAATGAACTATAGTATATTATTAGATAAAATGGATAAATTATTTCCGAATGCCTTCAATTGTTGCTGTTCCGAGGATTTACAAGTTTCAACTCCATTCATACCTCATTATACTACTAAATATCCTGATATTAATATATGAATGAACTATAAGTTATTAATAGAGCATTAATATCTCCATTTTTACATATATTTTATTATAAGACGTATATTTATTTATCTTATAAAATCAAATAATATCATTATTCAGATGTATATATATTTATAATTCATATATTATTTTAATTTAATTTATTAACTTTACATTAATATATTTATTTTATTACTATATTTTTATCACCTTATTTTTATTACTTTTACTACTATATTTATAAACTTGTATTGATATTTTTCTATATTATATAATATAATTTATATTGCATGCATCAGTGATTTTCTATTTGTTTTTCTTCGATACTTATTTATATACATTTTAGTTTTTTATTGATTTTTCTATTGAATTTGAATAAACAAATTAATGTCATATATATCTCATATTTTTTCATATGTACTATAAGTCCTATATATAAATAATAAAAATTCTATAATATTTATTTATTTTGGTTCAAGCCCTATAGCTCTAGGTTAGCTTAGCCGTTTTTGCGTACGAGATGCGCGCGCATTGTTGATAAACAAAAAAGGTAAACAAACAGAGATTGATGTTGAAGAAATTGATTCATTTTTATAAAAATTCTCATTTTACATATTTCATTTATATTACATTACATTACATTAATATTGATAATTATATACTTTTATATTAGACTACTATATTTACTTTATAATATATATATATACTATTAAAATTTATAATTGAAGATATGAATGATAATTTTTTTAAATAAGCTGATACAATATGCGCTGCAGTTAACATCACGAATATTCAAATTTGACAAAATATACATATAAAATTTTCCCAAAAGACATAAAAAGGTAGTTATATCTTATAAATAATATATTTTAAAAGGTTATAATTAAATAATATATCTCATTATTTTATAATTTAAATTTGAGCTGAAAACTTAACAGAAATGTGTATTTTGCATGACAATTATTAATTTTTTAAATGAATTAAATTATATATCTTATGGAATTTTAATTATATGGTATAACATCTATGGTATAATTTATAATATAATAGAGTAATACAAAATATTTCTATATAATAATGTATGACTACAATAAAGAAACATCATATTAGTACAGGTGTACACTTTGGGTACCTATATTATAATATATAGATAGCTGATTTTGATCATAAAATAAAAATAGAAGGATACTATTTTCTATATAAACATGCGATTGTGCAGACTTTGCAAATCACTTAGACTATCAAGAATATATTAAACTTATATATATATATATATATATATATATATATATTATATATATAATATATATATATTGTTATTTGGTGGGGTCCATTTATCCCATCCAGGAACTTAGATGAAGTTTCCACTTATAACCATATGGCTCTAATTTCCTTTCAAATACGCTTAGTGTTAATGCATCCATGGTTTTAACGAAAACTTATCATTTATTTATAACAATTATATAATATCACTTCTAAATATTATGGGGATATATTTTAATGGTTCGAACAAGGTTCGAATCCATGTCCTACTGCTTGTGTGTTTGACGCCTTAGCCAACTGAGCCACACAGCATTTTTATGTATATGTATATCTTCCTCCTCTCCTCTTCCTACTTTTCCTCCTCTTCTTCCTATTCTTCCTCTTCCTCTTCCTCTTACTCTTCCTCTTCCTCCTCCTCCTCCTCTTCCTCTTCATCTTCCTCTTCCTCTTACTCTTACTCTTCCTCTTCCTCTTCCTATTCCTCCTCTTCATCTACCTCTTCCTATTCCTCCTCCCACCTCACTCTCCTTCTCCTCATCTTATTCTTCCGCCTCCCCTACTCCTCCTTCTCTTCCTTCTACATCTCCTCCTACTCCTTCTTTTACTCCTCTACCTCCTCCTCTTTATCCATCTCCTCCTACTCCTCCTTCTCTTCCTCTTCCTTCTCCACCTCATATTCTTAATCATCCTCATTCTCCTCCTCCTCTTCTTCTTCTTCCTCCTCCCTTCCTCCTCCTCCCTTCATCATACTCCTCCTCCTCCTCCTTCTCATCCTCCTCTAACTATAAAGCTAAACTGCTATAACGTAATACTGTAATGTACTTGATCACTTTCAGATAGGTACAACCGTGTATACCATATAATTTCCAAATAGTTCTAGGTTATCACATAATTATTATTATGATAATACTTACTTACTCTATTTAGTAACCTAATTTGCATATATGGTTGAAAATACATTATATACAATGTTTATTCATAGTGAAATTTGTATATAAAATTGAAATTTATATTAATTTTGTACGATTACTATCTAATTATTATTTTATTTTTAAATATTGTGATATTTGTAATGTTAATGAATATGTTATTATTTTATTATTTTTATTTCTAATTAATTATCTTTTACTTACAGATAACATTCAATTTAAAAGAAAAACTGGTAAATTAACCAATTGGTTTCTTTACTCTTAAGAGTAAAAAATAGAAATTATTTAAAATATTTCATCAATAAAATTATATATATATCAAATAATTTATTTATTATTTCATCAATGCATATATTACTCAATACTAATATCTATAATTATTCAATATATAATAATGGTGTTAACAAAAATATATTTAATATTTATACAGATATCTATTAACATTTATATATCACTTATAATTTAATATATTTCTATAATAAAATCTAAAAAAAACACATATTTTTACCTTTTTTAATATTAAATAATAAATTACATATTGATTAATTTTAATATAGTTTATTTTTGTAATATTACTCATGTAATTCATATATAAGAATAAATTAACTTTAAAATAACAGTTAAATGTTAAGTTTGTATGTAACTATTAATGTATTACTTTGAATACAATATTATATTTATCTTTAAATACAGTATTTATATGATGATTAAAGGTATAATTTAACACTTATGTATAATATATTGATATCATATTAATTACGATTATTAATATAAGTATAATTTTTATTTAATTTATAATTAAAATCAATAATATTTAATATAATTCAAGAATTGTAAGTTTATAAAATCATTATTTATGCATATTTTAAATAAACACTAATCTCATTTTTGTTTACATTTTTCGTATCTAGGTTAAATAAATACCGTATGCACGATAGGTAGGGAGATGTAGCGCTTGAATATTGGTATATATATTTATATATATATATATATATATATATATAGGGGAATTATGTCTAATACGGGCCAGTGTGTAATACGGGCCACTGCGATATCTCAGTAACTATTGTTCAAATCAAAAAAAATATATACAAGATTTATTCAGTATCACATTTCTATTAATAAGGGGTATTTTTTTTGTTAATATTTGCATTTATATTTCTAATATTGATCATTATATCAAAAAATAGTTTTCAAATGAAAATGTACTAAATAATTATTTATTTATCCACCATTTTCGTTAATGAATATAACATTAATTAAATAATTCAAAGCATGATTGGAAAGATTAATTAAATACGAAGAATATAAATGTATACATTCTACTTTATATTCAATATTAAGTGCGTGGGGGGTTATTTAACAAGTGTATCAAATGTTTGCAATACGGGCCACCTAATGTTAGTAATACGGGCCACATGACCAATGAAAATGCTTGATTCTATGTTACTATTTTACAATATTATATCACTGAAATAAAATGTAATATAAGTGCGTGCGACATCGTGCGTGTATTAATACCACCGATATAAAGAATTGTCTTTATATCGTATATTCATACCATCGATATAAAGAAAGTATGATTCATACATGCGTTTATTGATAGATCGAACTATTACGAGAGTGGTTATAATAAATGTGTACATTATTATCATAGACATTACAATTAGGTGATTCTAATATATATGATTATTACACCATATGTATTCATATTTACGTATACTCATATGTATGTTAATATATACATATATATATATATATATATATATATATAAATATATATATATATATATATATACACTATATATACGCATATACTCATATATTAATATCAATATGTATTGATATATAAAGGCATATTATATGTTTAAATATATATGCATTTATAATATTGTACATATATTTGAATATATGAGAGGGAATATGTGTACTCGTTATGTACGATTATATTATATATAACCACATATTTATACTCATAGATACATATATATTAATATGAGTATACTCATATTAATATATATATATATATATATATATATATATAACTTTAGCAAATGTGATATTATTTGTAATTATATCAGTGTATAAATTTTAATATTAAATAATAAAATCTTAATTGGTATCTATAGATATCTATAATTATCGACTATAATCGATAATAAATATTATATTGAAATATAATTGATATAATATAATATGTATTAAAGCATAATGTAAATGTTAATATAATGGAATAAATATTATCTAAAATTAGTGAGATCGGTATCTATTGTTAGCTCATCGAGATGGCATCTAATATATATCTATCGAGGCAGTAATTATATTTATGTGCATTGTTTGTTTATAATAATATAATTATGAAATAAAGTCGTATATGTAAATCCATAGATGTTGCAATGTATTTCATTTGAAGTAATTATAATATGAATTTCTGATCAGTAATTCGACTTATTAATGTGTTTACTAATAATAGATAGGTTATATAATGTATAAAATATATTATTATTTCTATGGTATTAATATTATAAACCATATGATTGGTAAATAGTTTATGTATACAATTATATGCTTATGATTATATGATATTATTTATAATACATAATTTATAATAATTATATACATAGTTGTCAATAAATAATGAATGTTATCTCATTCCTAATTTCCATTCATTATTATATGATTTTATATAATATTATTCTACATATAGGTTGTGTATATTTTCATTTTTGCTTTAATTTCATAAGTCAGTTGATAGAAAATAATTATCAAATGTAACAGTCTCTAGAAACACATGCGTATATGCATGTTTACATTATTCAGCATAGTATACGTCATATAGAACAATTAAAGTTACGCTCTATCGATATTCTATAGAATTTATTTAATGCATTTTATTGTTAACTTTTTGTTAACTTTTACTGTTAACTTCATTGTTATTTCTATTTTATTTATTATATCTAACTTAATGTAGCTACATTATAATATTTATATATTGCACATTTTGTTAACGACATTTTTGTTTATTCATATAAATCATTGTTATATTTACTTAACAACATTTTTCAAATCTATTCATTAATACAACACATATATATAATTAATTATTAAAGTTTATATTTTTAAATTATATTTTAATATTGTTAATTTCTCTAGATCCTGCATACTATACAATATATATAGACATAAATAATTCATCGTAAATTATTAATTTATATATTATTATATATTCTAATTTATACCCAACGCCGTTAAATATTCAGACACACATTATAACACATAGTTCAATGAACAGTTTTATTTTATATTTACTATTCTAAAGGCTACAATTAAAAATAAATTAAATCAATAATACAATTAAAATTCGCCATACAATTAAATATCTTATTATGCAATACTTTTTGATTCATTAGATTTTACAGTTTGATTTATATAGAAATCGATATTTGTGTTATAAATATATTTTACATGTATCGTATATCTTAACATTACATTGATATGCATATTAATTTATTTATTATAAATATAATTTTATTAATGTAACATGTTCAGCCAATACTTATACACTGTAATACCATCATAGATGTAGTCTACACCGTGTAGATATATTATATATGTAATCACATGTATAATAAGTATTCCATTATATTATATTGATAATAATCAATATTAGTAATCGATAATGATATCATTTAATAATTATATTTCCGTATTAAATATATTAAAAAATATATTAATTATTTATATATATTACATATTTTGTTAATTACTACTACTACTACTACTACTACTACTACTACTACTACTACTACTACTACTACTACTACTACTACTACTACTACTACTACTACTACTACTACTACTACTACTACTACTACTACTACTACTACTACTACTACTACTACTACTACTACTACTACTACTACTACTACTACTACTACTACTACTACTACTACTACTACTACTACTACTACTACTACTACTACTACTACTACTACTACTACTACTACTACTACTACTACTACTACTACTACTACTACTACTACTACTACTACTACTACTACTACTACTACTACTACTACTACTACTACTACTACTACTACTACTACTACTACTACTACTACTACTACTACTACTACTACTACTACTACTACTACTACTACTACTACTACTACTACTACTACTACTACTACTACTACTACTACTACTACTACTACTACTACTACTACTACTACTACTACTACTACTACTACTACTACTACTACTACTACTACTACTACTACTACTACTACTACTACTACTACTACTACTACTACTACTACTACTACTACTACTACTACTACTACTACTACTACTACTACTACTACTACTACTACTACTACTACTACTACTACTACTACTACTACTACTACTACTACTACTACTACTACTACTACTACTACTACTACTACTACTACTACTACTACTACTACTACTACTACTACTACTACTACTACTACTACTACTACTACTACTACTACTACTACTACTACTACTACTACTACTACTACTACTACTACTACTACTACTACTACTACTACTACTACTACTACTACTACTACTACTACTACTACTACTACTACTACTACTACTACTACTACTACTACTACTACTACTACTACTACTACTACTACTACTACTACTACTACTACTACTACTACTACTACTACTACTACTACTACTACTACTACTACTACTACTACTACTACTACTACTACTACTACTACTACTACTACTACTACTACTACTACTACTACTACTACTACTACTACTACTACTACTACTACTACTACTACTACTACTACTACTACTACTACTACTACTACTACTACTACTACTACTACTACTACTACTACTACTACTACTACTACTACTACTACTACTACTACTACTACTACTACTACTACTACTACTACTACTACTACTACTACTACTACTACTACTACTACTACTACTACTACTACTACTACTACTACTACTACTACTACTACTACTACTACTACTACTACTACTACTACTACTACTACTACTACTACTACTACTACTACTACTACTACTACTACTACTACTACTACTACTACTACTACTACTACTACTACTACTACTACTACTACTACTACTACTACTACTACTACTACTACTACTACTACTACTACTACTACTACTACTACTACTACTACTACTACTACTACTACTACTACTACTACTACTACTACTACTACTACTACTACTACTACTACTACTACTACTACTACTACTACTACTACTACTACTACTACTACTACTACTACTACTACTACTACTACTACTACTACTACTACTACTACTACTACTACTACTACTACTACTACTACTACTACTACTACTACTACTACTACTACTACTACTACTACTACTACTACTACTACTACTACTACTACTACTACTACTACTACTACTACTACTACTACTACTACTACTACTACTACTACTACTACTACTACTACTACTACTACTACTACTACTACTACTACTACTACTACTACTACTACTACTACTACTACTACTACTACTACTACTACTACTACTACTACTACTACTACTACTACTACTACTACTACTACTACTACTACTACTACTACTACTACTACTACTACTACTACTACTACTACTACTACTACTACTACTACTACTACTACTACTACTACTACTACTACTACTACTACTACTACTACTACTACTACTACTACTACTACTACTACTACTACTACTACTACTACTACTACTACTACTACTACTACTACTACTACTACTACTACTACTACTACTACTACTACTACTACTACTACTACTACTACTACTACTACTACTACTACTACTACTACTACTACTACTACTACTACTACTACTACTACTACTACTACTACTACTACTACTACTACTACTACTACTACTACTACTACTACTACTACTACTACTACTACTACTACTACTACTACTACTACTACTACTACTACTACTACTACTACTACTACTACTACTACTACTACTACTACTACTACTACTACTACTACTACTACTACTACTACTACTACTACTACTACTACTACTACTACTACTACTACTACTACTACTACTACTACTACTACTACTACTACTACTACTACTACTACTACTACTACTACTACTACTACTACTACTACTACTACTACTACTACTACTACTACTACTACTACTACTACTACTACTACTACTACTACTACTACTACTACTACTACTACTACTACTACTACTACTACTACTACTACTACTACTACTACTACTACTACTACTACTACTACTACTACTACTACTACTACTACTACTACTACTACTACTACTACTACTACTACTACTACTACTACTACTACTACTACTACTACTACTACTACTACTACTACTACTACTACTACTACTACTACTACTACTACTACTACTACTACTACTACTACTACTACTACTACTACTACTACTACTACTACTACTACTACTACTACTACTACTACTACTACTACTACTACTACTACTACTACTACTACTACTACTACTACTACTACTACTACTACTACTACTACTACTACTACTACTACTACTACTACTACTACTACTACTACTACTACTACTACTACTACTACTACTACTACTACTACTACTACTACTACTACTACTACTACTACTACTACTACTACTACTACTACTACTACTACTACTACTACTACTACTACTACTACTACTACTACTACTACTACTACTACTACTACTACTACTACTACTACTACTACTACTACTACTACTACTACTACTACTACTACTACTACTACTACTACTACTACTATACTACTACTACTACTACTACTACTACTACTACTACTACTACTACTACTACTACTACTACTACTACTACTACTACTTATAACTACTACTACTACTATAAACTACTACTACTACTACTACTACTAACTACTACTACTACTACTACTACTACTACTACTACTACTACTACTGCTGCTGCTGCTGCTGCTGCTGCTGCTGCTGCTGCTGCTGCTGCTGCTGCTGCTGCTGCTGCTGCTGCTGCTGCTGCTGCTACTACTACTACTACTACTACTACTACTACTACTACTACTACTACTACTACTACTACTACTACTACTACTACTACTACTACTACTACTACTACTACTACTACTACTACTACTACTACTACTACTACTACTACTACTACTAACTACTACTACTACTACTACTACTACTACTACTACTACTACTACTACTACTACTACTACTACGAACTACTACTACTACTACTACTACTACTACTACTACTACTACTACTACTACTACTACTACTACTACTACTACTACTACTACTACTACTACTACTACTACTACTACTACTACTACTACTACTACTACTACTACTACTACTACTACTACTACTACTACTACTACTACTACTACTACTACTACTACTACTACTACTACTACTACTACTACTACTACTACTACTACTACTACTACTACTACTACTACTACTACTACTACTACTACTACTACTACTACTACTACTACTACTACTACTACTACTACTACTACTACTACTACTACTACTACTACTACTACTACTACTACTACTACTACTACTACTACTACTACTACTACTACTACTACTACTACTACTACTACTACTACTACTACTACTACTACTACTACTACTACTACTACTACTACTACTACTACTACTACTACTACTACTACTACTACTACTACTACTACTACTACTACTACTACTACTACTACTACTACTACTACTACTACTACTACTACTACTACTACTACTACTACTACTACTACTACTACTACTACTACTACTACTACTACTACTACTACTACTACTACTACTACTACTACTACTACTACTACTACTACTACTACTACTACTACTACTACTACTACTACTACTACTACTACTACTACTACTACTACTACTACTACTACTACTACTACTACTACTACTACTACTACTACTACTACTACTACTACTACTACTACTACTACTACTACTACTACTACTACTACTACTACTACTACTACTACTACTACTACTACTACTACTACTACTACTACTACTACTACTACTACTACTACTACTACTACTACTACTACTACTACTACTACTACTACTACTACTACTACTACTACTACTACTACTACTACTACTACTACTACTACTACTACTACTACTACTACTACTACTACTACTACTACTACTACTACTACTACTACTACTACTACTACTACTACTACTACTACTACTACTACTACTACTACTACTACTACTACTACTACTACTACTACTACTACTACTACTACTACTACTACTACTACTACTACTACTACTACTACTACTACTACTACTACTACTACTACTACTACTACTACTACTACTACTACTACTACTACTACTACTACTACTACTACTACTACTACTACTACTACTACTACTACTACTACTACTACTACTACTACTACTACTACTACTACTACTACTACTACTACTACTACTACTACTACTACTACTACTACTACTACTACTACTACTACTACTACTACTACTACTACTACTACTACTACTACTACTACTACTACTACTACTACTACTACTACTACTACTACTACTACTACTACTACTACTACTACTACTACTACTACTACTACTACTCTACTACTACTACTACTACTACTATAACTACTACTACTACTACTACTACTACTACTAACTACTACTACTACTACTACTACTACTACTACTACTACTACTACTACTACTACTACTACTACTACTACTACTACTACTACTACTACTACTACTACTACTACTACTACTACTACTACTACTACTACTACTACTACTACTACTACTACTACTACTACTACTACTACTACTACTACTACTACTACTACTACTACTACTACTACTACTACTACTACTACTACTACTACTACTACTACTACTACTACTACTACTACTACTACTACTACTACTACTACTACTACTACTACTACTACTACTACTACTACTACTACTACTACTACTACTACTACTACTACTACTACTACTACTACTACTACTACTACTACTACTACTACTACTACTACTACTACTACTACTACTACTACTACTACTACTACTACTACTACTACTACTACTACTACTACTACTACTACTACTACTACTACTACTACTACTACTACTACTACTACTACTACTACTACTACTACTACTACTACTACTACTACTACTACTACTACTACTACTACTACTACTACTACTACTACTACTACTACTACTACTACTACTACTACTACTACTACTACTACTACTACTACTACTACTACTACTACTACTACTACTACTACTACTACTACTACTACTACTACTACTACTACTACTACTACTACTACTACTACTACTACTACTACTACTACTACTACTACTACTACTACTACTACTACTACTACTACTACTACTACTACTACTACTACTACTACTACTACTACTACTACTACTACTACTACTACTACTACTACTACTACTACTACTACTACTACTACTACTACTACTACTACTACTACTACTACTACTACTACTACTACTACCACCACCACCACCACCACCACCACCACCACCACCACCACCACCACCACCACCACCACCACCACCACCACCACCACCACCACCACCACCACCACCACCACCACCACCACCACCACCACCACCACCACCACCACCACCACCACCACCACCACCACCACCACCACCACCACCACCACCACCACCACCACCACCACCACCACCACCACCACCACCACCACCACCACCACCACCACCACCACCACCACCACCACCACCACCACCACCACCACCACCACCACCACCACCACCACCACTACCACTACTACTACTACTACTACTACTACTACTACTACTACTACTACTACTACTACTACTACTACTACTACTACTACTACTACTACTACTACTACTACTACTACTACTACTACTACTACTACTACTACTACTACTACTACTACTACTACTACTACTACTACTACTACTACTACTACTACTACTACTACTACTACTACTACTACTACTACTACTACTACTACTACTATAACTACTACTACTACTATAACTACTACTACTACTACTACTATAACTACTACTACTACTACTACTACTACTACTACTACTACTACTACTACTACTACTACTACTACTGCTGCTGCTGCTGCTGCTGCTGCTGCTGCTGCTGCTGCTGCTGCTGCTGCTGCTGCTGCTGCTGCTGCTGCTACTACTACTACTACTACTACTACTACTACTACTACTACTACTACTACTACTACTACTACTACTACTACTACTACTACTACTACTACTACTACTACTACTACTACTACTACTACTACTACTACTACTACTACTACTACTACTACTACTACTACTACTACTACTACTACTACTACTACTACTACTACTACTACTACTACTACTACTACTACTACTACTACTACTACTACTACTACTACTACTACTACTACTACTACTACTACTACTACTACTACTACTACTACTACTACTACTACTACTACTACTACTACTACTACTACTACTACTACTACTACTACTACTACTACTACTACTACTACTACTACTACTACTACTACTACTACTACTACTACTACTACTACTACTACTACTACTACTACTACTACTACTACTACTACTACTACTACTACTACTACTACTACTACTACTACTACTACTACTACTACTACTACTACTACTACTACTACTACTACTACTACTACTACTACTACTACTACTACTACTACTACTACTACTACTACTACTACTACTACTACTACTACTACTACTACTACTACTACTACTACTACTACTACTACTACTACTACTACTACTACTACTACTACTACTACTACTACTACTACTACTACTACTACTACTACTACTACTACTACTACTACTACTACTACTACTACTACTACTACTACTACTACTACTACTACTACTACTACTACTACTACTACTACTACTACTACTACTACTACTACTACTACTACTACTACTACTACTACTACTACTACTACTACTACTACTACTATAACTACTACTACTACTACTACTACTACTACTACTACTACTACTACTACTACTACTACTACTACTACTACTACTACTACCACCACCACTACTACTACTACTACTACTACTACTACTACTACTACTTATTTAAATCAAATTATGTAATCTATTATTTATTTTATTCCTATATATATAGAAATAACGTAGATAGTATCTACTAGATACGTAGGTTACATTAGTAGGTTGCCGTAGTTCACTATGGTGTAAATTAGTTTAAATCACTGAAATAAATTGAAGTATGCGTGATAAGTATTCTTATAGCGTGAAAATTGTATCATCAATATAACAATAAATTGAAGTATGCGTGATAAGTATTCTTATAGCGTGAAAATTGTATCATCAATATAACAATTCATTTGATTGGTTGAAAAATGATAACTACTTTCGCCATCTATTGGATGTTTCACCCGGCCCGTATTAAAACCACCTGGCCCGTATTACAAACATTGTTTGCAATACGGGCCGGGCACATTTTCGACGATAAATAACATTTTTACAAAAATTGAAATTGTAATGTTATTGACGTTTATAATATCTAAATCGTGATAAAATTTCATTAATTTATAATCATAAATAAAAAAGTTATTTAATACCATAAAAAGTGGCCCGTATTAGACATAATTCCCCTATATATATATATATATATATATATATATATACATATATTATATCTTATCAGGTATTATCTTGAATTTATTAAAAAAATAAATATATTTATTTATATTATATATAAATTTAATTACAATTGATATTAATACTATTGATTAAATACTTCATTAATTTGGTGTTTATTTTATTTTACTTTGATAATTATTTAAATCAATAATTTGAATTTGTTCATTTCATTTTATTTATTTAAATTAGAAATTATTTAAACTCCTATATATAGGACTCCTATAGGATCTATAGTTTGTAGGAACTATAGTTTGTGATATATTGATTTTAAAGAATATATTTTATTAATTATATAAGGATGAAGATTTTTAAAGACTCTAAATATGAATTCGTATTTATCCTACGTAATTTCATGTATTAGGGGAAAGTAACCGAATACGGACAGTGCCCGAATACGTACACACTCTGTATCTCTGAAACCTTAAATCTTACAAAAAAATTTACAATTTTTTTGTAAGATTTAAGGTTTCAGAGATACAGAAGTAATGAATAAAATATTCATAATTATATAAATAGTCTAAATAAGTATTTTTATTTTGTAATCATTAAAAATAGTGCTGATATAAATATAATAAAATAAACTGATTTTTTTATTACGTTTTTAAATTTATGAAACAAAATTGCAACTTAAAACCTTCTCAATAATATAAAAATGTATTGATAAATATAAATATAAATATAAATAAAATATAACACGATATTATTGAAAAAGAAAGCATTCTAAAAATTATATACATAATATTGCTATATATGCTATATTTGTTATCAAATATTAATTAAGGGTGTGTTTTTGGACAACCACAGGTGTAACAACCACAGGTGGAACAACCATAGGTGTACGAGAAATTCGTATTCACTGCATGTAAACAGCCAACTGTTACAAAACACATCTGGTTTGTAAGAGTTGGATTTTTACATGCAGTGAATACGAATTTCTCGTACACCTGTGGTTGTTCCACCTGTGGTTGTTCCACCTGTGGTTGTTACACCTGTGGTTGACCAAAAACACACCCTAAGTTATAAGCATATATCTAGATGTCATATAAATCCATAATACGGACACTATATTTGTCTTAATACGGACACCCTATAACCAATCAGCGCGCAGCATGTGAAATATTCTGATTTTCCTAAAAATCGCGTATACGTATATGTTATAATCAAAGACGTTATATATTTATACATAGGCTTCGCCCCTTAGATGTCTATGGTTATAATAGTAATACCACCAATGAAAATAAATCTAAAAAATTTATTATTTAGATAGGTTACTCAACCTACTCAACTTGTATTATTAATTTAAAAAATAATAAACATAAATAAATTAATTACTAATTTAAATTATATTAAATTATTCATAACATTAATTATAAATAATGTAATTGTTATTTATATGATTGGTTCATAAATAATATATAATGTATCTAGTGGTATATAGTATGTCTGTATTATAACACGAAGTGTCCGTATTCGGAAATGGGTACCGAATACGGACACCCCTATCTATTTTATAAAAAGATTAAATAAAATTAAAAAATAACAATAATATCTATAATCATATAATATTAATATATTGAAATTGTTGATTAAAAATATTGAGTCATAAAATGTTAAGACGATTTATTGTTATAGTGTCCGTATTAGGTTACTTTCCCCTAATTCTATAGAATATATATATCAAGCTAAACATACCAAATAAACAGTAATAGCCTCATAATAGCAGCATAATAGCAGCATAATAGCATAACTAATAGCCTAAAATGTTTACATTGTGCTATTATGCTGCCATTATGTTGCCATTATTATAATTATAATAGCAACATAATAACAGCATAACAGCATTAACAATTATAATACCAGCATAATAGACTGTTAATGACAACACAATAACAGCATAATAGCATTGCAAATTAATAGCAGCATAATATACTTTTAATGGCAATATAATGGTAGCATAATAGCACAATGTAAATATATGATGATATTATTTATGCTATTATGCTGCTATTATGAGGTTATTAATGTTAGATGGGTATACCCATCTATATATATACAGCTATATATATATATATATATATATATATATATATATATATATATATATATATATATATCAATAGATTGTATATAAATTAGATTTAAATTATATATTGATATTATAAACTCAACTTTGATAAATATATTTATCAAACATTGTGAATATAATAAATAATGACAAATATTGAATACATATAAATTAGGGTTATTAAAATTAGATAAACAAACTCACATAATTTTCTCAGAATTATTTTAACATATTGGTTACTATAGTCTAATAAATTAAATATTAAATTATATATTAGTTTTTAATTACAAAATAGTGTGGTCTAAAAATAAATGTATATTATATATTATTTTATAATATTATTTTTTGATATGAAAGATTATTGTACAAAAATTATAAACTTTATCTTAAATTAATCAATTATATATACTACGGTTTAATTAATTATTATAGTATATATTATATATATTATTATATCTTTATAATTGACTATATTGATTCAGTTGTATGTGTATCTTTTGTTGATAAACATAACACTATAACATTGTTGATAACCTATATTAAATATTCGTTATTTTACATTTATAATTTAAAACACATATAATTTTATAATTAATATATATGAATATGTATATAATATAATAATATAATTATAATGAATATAATATAATAGATACTATATATATGTGTATACATTCATTAGCTAAAGGGGACCATGGTACATTAGTTTAATTATACTCTTAATGAGGCTATGTGAAATTTATATTATGAACTATATATAGTTACTAACTATAGTTACTGTGTTGTGGTCATTCTTTATAAATTGTATATACATTTTAATGTTTTAGCATGGGTTAACATTTATTTTTATTTATATTTTTGTTTAATATAAATTAATAATTAATCTATTTAAATTAATACTAAACTTATTACCAAAAATGTATGTTTTAGCGTTATACAGTTTAATTAATATAGTTATAGTTATAGGTTAACCTATATATATATATATATATATATATATATATATATATATATATATATATACTTATTTGTGAAGTATTTACTTATATTTATGTTCACTGTGAACCTATTATATATAGGTATACCGTTCTACTATATTATATATATGTCCTATTATATTATATAATTTATATAATTAATTCAATTCATAATTGTTCCAAAGTTGAATAACGCTATTGCGTGAGATTAACTCATGCCATATATAGAATAACACTAGACTATTTCTATATTGACGTCACGCATGACTGATTTTCACACTGTACGTTACCACATACATAATGTGTTAATAGAAAATATCTAGCGTACGGAGGAACATTACAATTATCAATTAAATGCATTTGTTAATAAAATATTGTTGATCATTAATAGTTAGTAATATTATTAATATATATATATATATATATATATATATATATATATATATATATATTTATATAGTTTAATATATAACCATGGATACAACCTATATATAATATTATATATATATATGTATATATTAATGTTAACCTAATCTATTATTAAATGTAACTATAATATATAAGAATACGTAATTCGTACACATTTATGTATACGTTTACAAAGTTACATAATTTAATAAAGGTCAGTGGCCGTGGTTATGTGTGTATATATGTGTGTATTTCTATAGATAACGAAGTACTTCTATATATATATATATTATCATATTGTATATAATGTCCCAGTGAGATCGTATTGTTAGCTTTACAATGCATTTATATTCCACTACTAAGTGCAGACCATTACGATATATGCATTACTAAGTGCGTGTGTGGGATATAATTCATATATGGATAATAGTTTTGTACCTACTTATTCAAAGTAATGTCCCACACACATGTTTATATGATGTATGCTTATACGTTATATTAAATATACCTAATTATTAACGTATATTTACTTTATTATTTTAAGCAGACAAATTATTAATGTATATAATAATATATTATTTACAAAATTATCATTAATAGGTAATACCTACCTACGACCAAATCATAAAATAATTAGGTTATTATTTAATTAACCTAATTATTGTATTTTAAATGCTACTATATAATATCTATATGTAATTGTATTATATGATATAATAAGAAAAGATTTTCTAATGGAAAAAGCTTCAATGCAAATGCAAAATCTTTGACTATGTATAATTAAAAATTATATATTAAATAATATTAAATATATTGAATTATTATATACAATTACAGTCAACTCCCGATAAGTCGGACTCGCAAGGGAACGGGAAAAGTGTCCGACTTAGCGAGATGTCCGACTTATCCGAGATTCAGAATATAATGCAAATAAGACATGAAATGCGCAGCGCGAGTAAAATAGTTACAGAAATGTGGAATTATGCAAAAATCAACAACATAAAATGTTGTATTCATTAATATTACTTACTAAAATTATATTATTCAGTATTTAAAGTAAACATTTCTGACAATTTATAAAAAGTCCGACTTATCCAGTATAAAAATCATAAAAATGATCTTAATATGTGTCCGACTTATAGAAAAGTCCGACTCATCCAACCAACTTATCCGACTTATCCGATTAATTTAACATGAAACTAGATATAAATCCAACCAAACCAAATATATGTGTCCAACTTATCGAAAATTCCGACTTATCCGTAGTCCGACTTACAGAGAGTTGACTGTATTATGTTTTAATTAATTTTAATTAAAAATGTACTACGTATGAGAAAAATATATAATATTGAGAGACAAAATATTTTAATAAACCTATTACTCCAAATAAATAATGTTTAATAATTTGTTATAATTTATTTTTTTGATAATTAAAAATTTACTTTAATTCTTGCTGAACATTTGTAATTAAAAGTATGTCAAGATTAGCAAATATTTATACTTTATACTTTCGATTATATTTCCGACTATGTATTTGCTTAAATATATTATCAATCAATCAATATGTGTTATTGAATAATAGTGTATTGTAATAAAGTATATTATAAACTATAGTTTATAGTTTGCCTATATGCAGTAATATAGACTATGTATATTGTACAATGTACATTCTATATACAAAAATGTATTATTTATAATATATTTTACTTAATGTCTATAGGTTAATGCCTATCATAATGCCTTAATGCCTATCATATAGACATTATATACGGATAATATTATAATGTATTCATATCTACTAAGACAATTTTGTATTTTTAATTATATCTACTATGATTTTGTTAGGGGTGAGTTAAAATATGATTAATATTTTTATTTTAACAACAACATTTTATTACTTATTTTCCATGTTTAATATCTTATTTTTAAATTTGTAAAATTTCTCTAATTATTTGTGAGTATTTATATTAATATAAAGTGTTTTTTATAAGCGTAATCGATATAATTATTTGAAATTGACAGGAAATGTCAATATTTTTGTAAATACCTGTCACATTTAATAATATATTTCGATATCGTATACAAATATTTTACTAAACAAATTTCTATATTTACATTGAGCATAGATTATAGATACATTCCATATAATTAATAAACAAATAATGTAGGAATATAACAATTGTTATATATCTTTATTAAGATATAATTGGTTGAAAGGAGACACTTCTACATAAAATTTAGAAATGCGTTCTTTCTATAAGTATCTCTGCCTAGTCAAGTTATATTCTTGTATTTATTTTATATTATTCATTATTTATTTTTTATATATATATATTTTATAATATTTTGTGATTATTTGTTTTAAAAAACTTTGATTGTCATTTTCTCAAGTTTCTACTTTTTAATTTAGTAAGCACATGTAAATGCCTACTACTTTTTTAATTTTTATTATTTTTATCTGAAATTTTTTCAATAAATTTAAAACATTTACTTTTATCTATAGGAATCATAATTGATTTATTATTATATTTTATATTAATTAAATAAATGATAATAAACTTGCATTTTAATGAAAAAAATAAAAAATAAATATTTAACTAATTGAGACTATTTTATTACACCATTTTAAATTAACTACATTTATATAAAGAAAGATTCTATATGAAGGAGGAAAGTATCTCTTGAATGAACACAAATTAAGTAATTATCTCCATTAATTATTTATCCTTAGCATTTTTAGATAGAGCTAAAATAACATTGTTTAGATGAACCCCCCTTGATCATTTATATACAAACACTATAGTATACTATAGTATATATTATAATAAATAGTGAGTAATTGTATGTGTATCTATTATACATTGTTGAGTATCATGCCCAGAGCTCTGTAATATGATTGTAGTATTATATTATATTATTGTTATTTGCAAGGTATATTCCCTATAAACATATATATATATATATATATATATATATATATATGTAATTACATTAAAAGGATAGGTGTATAGGAAAGGTATATGGTCTATAATCATTGACCATACAATTCCATTCATACATATGTAGTAATATGTTATATACTTTATGAACTTATGACCCCTTTGTCCCCATATGGTAGACTATATATTATAATATAATTAACAGTTGAATTAATCTATATGATATTTATTGTATAGTTTTAATAACATATTCTTTATTATAATAAGAATACTTATTTATCTGTGTAATCATTAGATTAACATTGGTGATATGATGAACTAATAATTAGAAATACACCTACTAACTTTGAATATACTACAATATACACTATAGTGAAATTTATAAATTACTATTAATTAATTATTCTCTAAATTATATTTAACTTTTTTAACAAATTTATAATTCTATAAATAATCAATAAAATAGTAGGTTACATACTACCTACTTTCTAGTGTATCATTAGCAAGTAGGTCACCTATATTATGTAACCTACTATTTTATTATATATATATAATATTATAGACCAATATATATATACATATATAATAGGTACCTATATAAATGTAAATACTTCATACATTGGTACGTTTTTACCTAACTTAAATTATAAATATAAAAGTAGAGTACAATTACTGAAGAATACAATCTAGTTATATATCTCCTATATATATATATATATATATATATATATATATATATATATATATATCTCTCTTCTATATGTGTATACACTTTGTAATACAAAGTTTGTATAATAGCATTATAATATATAATAATAATATTAATATTATTATTATATATTTATAAATATATCAATATATTGTATACCATAGAGATATAACACGGGTATAAACTACAGTTTAGGTCCTACACTGTAGGTTATACATAGTAAATAATCTATAGAATATGATTAATATAATATATAATTCAGTAATATATTAGTAACTTATATACATCGAGGATATAAATTGGTTTATATTTAGTTATATTGGGTTTATAATTAATTTAAATAAACAATTATTAGTATAATCATTAATATATATATTTATTAACTTTTAATTATTATATATATATTTATGATAATAATAATATGTTTTATTTATAAATCAATATAACTTAAATAATTATTTAAAACATTATAATGTATCTAAAACAATGTCATTAATAATTCCTAATTATTGACATTACATTATTGTATACTAATAAATGCACTGCAATACTAAATGCTATTCTAACAATGGGTATAAATACTTATTGTTATTATAAGCCGCTGAAACAATAGCAGGTCCCAGCAGGCACACAATAGGAAGACTGTGTTTAATGCATACTGTTGGTAACATACACACATTCATATGTATTCACCTTAGTTACATACAACATACATAGATCTACATATAGGTCCTACATATAATACCTAGGTATTAAGTATCTATTACGTCATCTATTAAATACCTATCTAGTCTACATATATGCATATATAGTATACTATATACAATACTATAGTATACTATATACCAGATACTATATAGGATCTACCCATACCTCCCACTATCTACTAGCTATACTTGTAAGCCCTATTTGGCTTGCCTTATCTCAACTGAGTTCTATCTACTGCTATATAGCTCACAACGGATTATGGAAGCAATGAAGTTTGTCTTGATGAAAATTATTCTTCTCCTTATCGTTCTCATATTTCAAGGTTTACTATTGTAGGAATTAAACTATTAAAGTATATGTATATATATATATCGTTTAATTGGTGTTCGTCTTAATTATTAGGGGAAAGTCTCCGATTACCGACACCTAAATGATTATTTGTAATAAGTTATTCAATATTAAATATATTTATTTGACATTTTGTAATTAAGGTAATATTATTGAAATGAATAATGTTATTAACAAGAATAAATAGGGGGTCGGTAATCGGATACATGTTCCTAATACCGACCCCCTATCCTATTACCGACCCCCTAACATAATCGTGGTATAAATAATTGTAGTATTATAATATCCAATTAAAATAGTAGATATACATAAATATAATTAATTATAACATGACTGCAATTTATTTATTATTGAATTTATTATTGAATTTAATAGTAATATTATATTAAAATTTAAACTTTATAGTAATTATATTAAAATAGTGTATAGGTAGGTAATACCTATTACCTATTACCTATTATTATTTAATATTTATTTATTAATCATTATGTATATAATCAACTGGAACCATGAATCCTAAATCTATATTAATGATACAAAAACAACTTACGACATATTTTAAAGTAAATTACGGATCTATATTTATTGGATATATAAATGGATTATTATAAATAACATGGGTTCGGTATTAGGGTAATTTAGGGGTCGGTAATAGAAAAATCATATAGGTTTCTATAATTAAGATAGATTAATATATAATATATAATATATATTGGTTAATAGTTATTCAAATTAAATTATTTTTATAAAAGTTATTAACATTTTATTTATCTACAATATTTTGTGCAGTATTAAGTTTTCTTTTAATTAATAAAGTATTTACAATGATTTAAAAAAAGTTATTATTCAAATATTAAAAAGTAAAAA
Organism: Osedax fenrisi; assembly: GCA_964019155.1. Taxonomy (NCBI): domain Eukaryota; kingdom Metazoa; phylum Annelida; class Polychaeta; order Sabellida; family Siboglinidae; genus Osedax; species Osedax fenrisi. Next base: position 69,975,033 of record OZ025240.1, on the reverse strand, counting down.
CAGATTATTTCATTTGATCAAATAACAATTGTAAGATTGAATATTTTTTTTAAATAATATTATATTATATTAAATATACTTATTCATATTTATCATTAAAGTATACTTTTCGTATATGAACAGTTCATGTATATATAATTTTTTTATATCTCTTATAGTTACTGATATACGAGAAGGGGTCGGTATTAGGAGGGGGTCGGTAATCGGAGACTTCCCCTATATACTCTATGGACCTCTGTTATGCATGTCTGATTCAAATTAAATAAATAAATAAATATATATATATATATATATAAATAGGTAATATTTAATATTGAAACTCACATTTTAAATGTTCCTAAATGGATTACAAAGACATTTTATTACCTCTTTTTTTACATTTTCCTACACTTATTATAATATATTAAATTCATAATATTATTAATATAATAATGAACCTTTATTATTTATTAATATTATATATGGTAATTTAAATGATATATAGCTTAGTGTATAAATGTAACAATAGGTATCATAAATAAGCATTTATAAACTTAATAGCTTGTACAAAATAATTATTAATATTTTAACTGATTCTAATCATTTGGTTTATATTTTATATTATAATTTTAATATTATATTTATGTTTTGAAAATTTTAAAATATAATCAAGATAACAATATTATTGATACACACACATATCTATATATATATATATATATATATATATATATATATATATATATATATATATATATATATATATACATATATATATATATGTGTATGTATGTCGCAATATGATGGAACATATAGCCAATATAATAAAAGCATTTTCTTCCGGTGAATGTTATTTTAATTAGATATAAACTATGATTTGCTACATAAGATTTACATATATATTATAGCCATATTTATCTAAAATCCTATAGATTTCTTTTTAAACATTTTTTTTTTCTTTGAAACTTTATAACTTTTAAAATACTTGATAAATCTATATGTAACTTTCAGGATTTATTTATTATAAATATATGTTCACTGAATATTCAGATATTATAAACATAAAACCAAACATATAATATATAATTAGGTAATCTAATACCTAAACATAATTTGTATATATAGGTTATAACCTTACTGGAATTTTTATTATTTTACAATTTAGTAAATTGTAGGTCACATTATTACTGGCCTTATATTAAGTATTTTATATGTATATTTTTTAATATATTCTATAAGATAAAAAAAAAATTAATTATATATTTAAAAATTTATAATTAAAACTATTAGTAAAATATAGATATCATATGTTCAGCATGTAAATCTTGCATATGTTATACCAGCTCTATAGATACATAAGTTTTTGTTCTAAATCCTATCCTATTTGTATTAACATATCAACATTTGAATAATATATTATTTGTTTTTCAAACATATATATATATGTCGCTTACATATCTCTATATTGCAATATGCGCTAAATATGTATATTAGTTATACCTATATACTATATACTATACTATATAGTATACTATGCTAATATACTACTTCTATCTATGCTTGGTAATACCAAAGCCCTTTGGTAATACTATAAAGGGCTTTGGTAATACTATAAATGTTTAAAAACTAACAAGTCATCAATATTTTATTAGAATAACACATTAGTTTATTATTTTATCAGTTTTCTATCATTTCATTATAGTTCACTGATTATATAATACTCTATATATTTCTTATTTCGTAGATTTATTATTAAAATTTTAAAATATTTGTAATCTATTGAGACAAATTATTATCATAGTTTAATATTAGTTTGAAAACGAATATAAGAATATCTACAGCCTGTAGACTGTAGACTACAGGTATATCTTATATTATTAAAAATTTTAATTTTATTCAAAATAACATCAAATTGTAATTTCATATTATTTAATTAAGATTACGAAATTCAAAATATTTGCCCCATTAGGAATATAACTTAGAGTGAATACTTCATATATTCTGAGGAAACATTTATAGGAACTACTTTATATCTCCTGATTTATTATCCAAGCCATTAACATATCCCAATACAAGTCAATACGGTTTATTCATATTACTTAGTTTAATATTATATATAGTGTAGTTACACTGTATAGCCCTATATAGGTTATGATATGACATACAAAAACAGTGATTAGTATATATTATATATAGGATTATCTGCATTCGTAATAGTATAATTATACTGATATATTAGGAATGTGCATATATATTAACATATAAATTAACTATGCTTACATAATATGAGGTTAACCAGTTATAATGTATCATTAATCGTGAAGAATAATGAATATGGTTATCATGTTTATTATGTTTGACCCTATCTCTCTCTCTCTCTCTCTCTCTCTCTTTCTCTCTCTCTATCTCTCAAGAGATCTCTATATCTGTATATCTATCTAACTCTATCTCTCTAACTCTATCTCTATCACTTTCTCTTTCTCTAACTCTATTGCTATATCTTTCTTTAACTCTATCTCTCTCTAACTCTATCTATATATATCTATCTCTATTTTCGGAAATTGGTTGGCTTGACAACCAATTACAATTATCCCATTTATTGACGTTATAAACAAAATAAGAAAATAATAATGTTATAAACGAATGTTGGCAAGGAAGAGGCCAAGATATCATATGGATATTACAATAATCCACTACGGCAGTAATTTAAATAAATATTGAGACCACCGGCAATCACAGTATGAGTATCTCAATATCACGTTTATTAAGACCTAGGTCTAGTAGGTCTTGTGTGGTTAGCGCCGAAGGAATACCGCGCCAATTCCAGCACGATGCGCTGAATAATATTCTGTTCGCACCCGTTATTTGCTTGCCATAAGCGATGATATCTCTATCTATCTATCCATCTCTCTATCTATCTCTTTTTTATCTCTAACTCTATTTCTATCACTTTCTCTCTCTCTATCTCTATTTATATCTCTTTCTCTAAGCCTATCTATTACTCTCTATATGTATCTTTATCTCTATCTTTATCTATGTATCTCTCTCACTCTCTCACTCTCTCTCTCTCTTTATTTGTCTAGAATATTTCTCGTTATTTCACATTCGCTAGTATATTTTTCCTGGATATAATGGAATATATACATATATAAATACATTGATATATATTTAAAATCATATAATAATTATAAATAATATGTTTTTAAAAATAGACATAGATGGAGTAGAATCGCAAACTGTGACCAATGATTGGATAAACACAAACTCTGACATCAGTATATTTCTCGTTATTTCACATTCGCTAGTATATTTTTCCTGGATATAATGGAATATATACATATATAAATACATTGATATATATTTAAAATCATATAATAATTATAAATAATATGTTTTTAAAAATAGACATAGATGGAGTAGAATCGCAAACTGTGACCAATGATTGGATAAACACAAACTCTGACATCAGTGATATGAATCAGTTAGAAACACTAGATTGGCTTCTCGAGACAATGGATAAGATGTCTGACTCCTTTATCATGTGCTGTAATCGTGATTGTAAAGAAGATACAACGAAACTAGATTCAATTATAATCCCAGGTTTACTTTTGTACACACATTCATGGACAGCTGATTGCTTTATAAGCACAGTTCGCAGTCCGAAAACCGAAAAATGTAAAAATGTAAATGTAATTCACATAAACATACTTATACACGCATACACCAACCCACCCACACATACATATACTCTCTAAAACACATATACACCCACATATTACTCAAATATATTGTCATATATATATATATATATATATATAAAATAACGAATGTATGTATGTATTCATATATTAAAATAATAAATACTGCAAACAGTGCTTTGCAAAGGTTTATGTGTATCTACACATACACATACAGTGTATGTCATACACACATACCTACTCCCAACACACACTATCCATATTCATTTATTTTATAACATGTATACAAATCAAGACTTGTTTCAATTATAGTGTATTAAAATAATCATATTATTACATATATTTATATATTATTAAATATATCCATATATGTATACGAAAAATATGCACAAATTAATTACTATATATTTTAATTAATTATCTTTACAATAAATTAAATTAATAAATATTTTAATATATATAATTTACATTTAAAATTAGTATTAATAGCTAAGGCTAATATATTATATATATTATATTTATATATATTAATCTTATATATTAAAAGAAAACTAGACATTTTTATATGAATATGATAATCTGTAATTATTAATATATATATAAATATATATATATATATATATGTGCTATTTTTTGTTGTTACAATTAGTATCTATTAGATTTTCTTGTCTATTAAATATTATTTATTTAAAATGTATATTTAAATGTTAAATATTTGTTTATAAATTTAATATTTAACCAATCTGTATTATTATTATTGTATTCTCTACATTTAATAGATTATAAGAGCAATAAACTAATTTATGTAATATATATTGGTAGTATATATATACAAAAGTATATCCTAAATATATCCTAATATTATATATGATACTTTTACAGATAATACAAGAATAATTGGTGATCCAATAGTTGAAGGTTTAGTAAATAGATAACTACTATAGTAAATAGATAACTATAGTTATAACTATAGTCAGAGCTGGGCACGATACTCAAAAAATGTATAATAGATACAATTACAATTACACACTTTTTTCTTATAATAGATACAAATACAATTACTTTAAAAAAAATAATAGTAGATACAATTACAAATACAGAATTTTCTTAGTAGATACATCTTAGTAGATACAAATACATTATAATTATATAAAATATATATAAACATATAAATTTATAAATTATATAGATATATATATTATATCATATAATATATATGTATATATATATATATATATTCATCTATGTCGAATTTGATAGTACATATCAAGGTACATTACACGGAATAATATCCCGAAATGTTTTCTAGAAAGTGATTTTCTAGCAAGTTGTAGTGGGACCCCTTTTAAGTTACTATATTTCCCGAAAATTGTCGGAAATAATGGGATAACTCACTACATTTTCCTTAATTTATCAGCTTTCTTCTATACCCTTGCCCATAATATCCTTATAAATAGACTATCCTCTATCGGAATATGTGGTACTTCACTCGATTGGTTCATCTCATACCTAACTGGTCATTTGTTTACCAAATTAGCATAAATTCACTAATTTCTAAACCTCGTAAAGTTACTCATGGAGTACCTCAAGGTCTGTTCTTGGTCCACTCCTATTCAATATCAATCTACTTCCCTTATTTAAAATTATTGAAAAATACCCCCACTATAGATCTATAGTTGACTATCACTCGTATACAGATGACATATTACACTGTAGATTGATAGACCCTAACAATGCAATACATTTACTTAACAACTGTATTACTGATATATAACAGGCTCACCAACAACTCCTTATCACTAAACTGTCTTAAAACTGAATCATTGAATATTAAAACATTAATTACTACTATATTCCTTCCACCACAAATTACCATTAACAATTTGAGTATTTATTATGATAATAAAGTAAAAACTCTTGGTATATTAATCGACCCAAACTAAAATTTCACATTCCGACTAAATCACTATCACAGTCAATTAACTACATACTACAAAACTTACGAACAATAATACCTTTCATTAATTTTAATACTGCAATCTTCTCGCTACATCCCTCATTCTACCCCACATTGATTACTATAATTCCTATCCCTATAGGGACATATATGCCTCCTCACAATCTAATAAATAAACGCCTTCAAAACACAGCTATCAGATTTATATATTTTTCAACATAGATAAACATTCCAGACAACATATATCTCCTCTAAGAACCAACTTACATTGACTGCCAATAAAATCCAGTATAATTTATAATATTTCACTCATCATACATTTATCTACTCACTATAACACACCAGACTATCTCGCCAACTTACTAACTTCCCAACATAACTATTTACAACAACAAAAATAAACAAATTCAAATTAAAAACTCCAGTTCTATCATATTTAACATCTGCCCAACATAAATCTTTCTCCGTCCATGCTCCAAAAATCTGGAATGATCTACTTCACCATATCCGGTCAATTGGCTCAACTGTAATACTCAATTTAAATCTCAAAACATGCCGTTTTCTCAATAAATACATTAAAAAGCACGTCCGAAAACTTCCATAAAGTAGTTGATGGAAGTGCTTAAACGAATTAGGTAACTGGTAACAAGTAACTAGAATTATAGTTAACTTGCTAGAAAATAACTTTCTAGCAAACAATTCCGGACATTATTTCCGGAAAAACTGGTTGTGGGATACCCCTTTTAAAAGGACATATTAAATACTTACAACGTGTTACCTTATAACGTGTTCTTCAATAAATGATATAGAATAAATTTGTTGACATTTAATGACATTTAATGATACCAACGATAAATCTTTAAGTGTATACATTGGTTGTACATACGCTGGTATACCAGCGTTTATTTCATCTGAAATTATACTATGAGCCATTACATACTATAGAGAAATATACATTATTAAAATATACTATTTTTCAACTAAAAATAATCAGCGACCTTTACTTTAGAATGTTAAACATGAATATAGTAAATTATCAAATGTACAAAAAATAAATTATTAATATATTATTAATTATTATTATTTAGAATTATCATATTTATTAAAATGATTTTATATTTCTATATAATATATAATTTTGAATTATAAATCAATTATTATATAAAATATATTATCAAAATAATGTCTTTGTTTTCAATAAATGTATATAATGGTTTTTGAGAATATCACCAAAGATTTTCCGAAGGAAAGATATAACACTTACGCGAAATCGTGTAATTCGAATTTGTATACAAAATACCCTGGTGCCACCTATAGCGGGTTACTTTTAGGAACTATGCGTTGTTTATAATGTAAATTCGTATTTAACTATACACTTTTAAAATGTTAAATAATATGCTTTAAATTAATATTTATATGATGAAAACTAAGTGTTCATTACTAATATATAACAAAAAAAGTATATATTTAGTGAGTAAAAGCTTATTTATATTGCATGTAATTTAATAGAGCAATGAAAACATTGTTGTATGCAAACCGAGCCGAACCTAAATCTATTTCAGTGATTTCGATACTACTGCTAGCAGCGGTTGGGGCTATTACTAAATTACGTTGCATGCATAGGGAGTGTTATATCTTTGCTTCGCAAAATCTTTGATATCACTATAATTGATATATCATAATTGTTAACAATGAATTAATTTCAATATTAACAAAAGATATATTATTAAAATATATATATATTAAAATTAATTTATAAAATGATATTATAAAATATTGATATAAAATAAATATAATAACCAAATGATATGATATAATAAAATGTATCTGTTTAAATAATTGTCTTAGTAGATACGTATCGTAGATACTATTTATGACTAATAGATACGATTACAAATACTTTTGTAATTTTTATAATAGATACAAATACAAATACAAATGTATCTACGATACTGATTTTTTGCCTTAATAGATACTGTATCGGCGATATTGCCCAGCTCTGACTATAGTCTGTGATGGGCACGATCACGAATTTTCACGATCGCCGATCGTCGATCAATTTCGTCGATCATTTTCTAACGATCGTCGATCGTCGATCTTTTTACTCTATCATTTTTTAACGATCGTCGATCATGTAATTATTTTGATCGTCGATCGCGATCTCGATCATAGATCGCCGATCGTATTTCTCGATCGTATTATTATATAAGCATATGAATTACGGGCTGCTTCATGAACCACTAATGATCCTCGCAGTACTCGCGAGTACTCACCCATTCACGCCGTCATATAAATATATTTATATATATATATACCAATGTATCTTTTTTACTAATGTAATCGTAATATTTTACCGCGCGAGACATGCAAGATCAAACAATACAATTATCTACTATATTATAGAGTCTCTACGCCAAAAATGAGTCAAACTCTCAATTTCCCTGTATTATATAGGTCTATAACTGTTATGTTCTTATAATTTACTATTATACAATAATATATATATAATAATAACTAACATTTAATTTAATTGTTTATTATACCAAGAGATCAAGTTCACCGCCAGGTCATGTCATATCAATGATAATAACACAACATCTCTCCTTCCTCCTCTCCTCTTAATGTTGATAGCGGTTAGGAATCCGGATAGTTCTTCCGGACTTCCTAACTGGGACACCTTCTTGGGTCATTTCTACACCATTTTGTAGTGGGCCATCTGATTCAGATATTTCTACGGGTGTATCGTTAGAGCTCGTTATTGTTGGGCTCTCTCTTATCTCTTCATTTGCATCTATAGATGAATCTTCTGGTATCTCTCTTGGTAGCGTGTCCATTAACTCGGGTACAGCTTCTTTATCCTCGTTGCAACTCCTTCTAGTTCTAACGTGGTCTAGATGTCTTCGAATACGACGTCCATCCTTCAAAAGTATCCATACCAAGTTATTTTTCCTTTCTTCAATTCTCCCCTCAATCCATGTATGTCCAGGCCTAAAATCCACTGCGGATACTGTATCTCCTGGACTGAACAATAACTCATTTCTTATCTTCTCTCTATCTCTTCCAGCTGCTATTACTTTATTCTCTACTGGGAACATGGCATCCAATCTAGTTCTTAACTTTCTCTTCATCAATCTCTCAGCTGGTGATATGTTTGTCACGGAATGCGGTGTTATGCGGTATCGCAGTAAGAACTTTGATAATCTTGTCTTGAGTGATTCTTCATTTCCACTGCTAACCAAAGCCTTCTTATATGTTTGTACGGCTCTCTCTGCTAAACCATTCGAGTTTGGATGATACGGTGGTGTAAAAATGTGTTTTATCCCATTTTGTTTTAGGAAAACCTTGAACTCCTCACTTGCGAAGTTGGGAGCATTATCACTGACTATTACTTGGGGAAAACCATGTGTTGCGAATATACTTCTTAACTCTTCAATTGTTTTTCCGCTAGTTGTTCCTTTCATTACCTTCACTTCAAGCCACCTGGAATATGCATCTACAACCACTAAGAACATCTCACCTAGATACGGTCCGGCATAATCAATATGTATTCTTTGCCATGGACCCGAAGGTTCCATCCATGGACTATACATTATTTGGTCAGGTTTGTTCAAAACTTGTTGACACCCACCACATTCTTTAACCATAGATTCTATGTCTAAATCAAGGCTAGGCCACCATACGTAACTCCTCGCCAGACTCTTCATTCTCACGATGCCCGGATGTCCTTCATGGAGGGTTTCTAATATGGCCTTCTGTAATTTATATGGTACAATTATCCTGGAACCCCACCATACCAACTCATTATAATTTAGGAGTTCTAGTTTCTTACGGTAATACGGTTTCCATACTTCTTCCATCTTATCTTCTGGCCACCCTTCCTGGATGTGTCTTCTAATTACCTTTAATGTTCGGTCTTCATTTGTTGCCTTCTGCAAGTCTTTCCTCTCTATTACTTCATCTAATTTGTTTATGTTAAACACCATTTCTTCTGGTATGGGTACTTTTCTTTCTTTTGTCTTTAAAGGTAACCTACTCATGGCATCTGCGTTTGCGATCTTACTTCCAGGTTTGTATTCAAACACATATTCGTATGCGGATAAGAGCAAAGCCCATATTTGAATCCTTCCGGATACCATAGCAGGTACAGATTTAGCTTCATTCAATAATGTCAGTAATGGTTTATGATCATTCGCAATAGTAAATTTGCGACCAAATAAATATTTATGGAATTTCTTTACTCCAAATACGACACCTAACGCTTCTTTTTCAATCTGTGAATAATTTTTTGTAAGCTTGTCCTAATGATCTGGACGCGAAAGCTACTGGTCGTTCTTCACCATTGTCCATTTCCTGACTAAGTACCGCTCCAATACCGTATTGCGAAGCATCACATGTTAATCTCGTGTTTCTCTTACTATCGAAATGTACCAACACCTTGGATGATGTTAACATCATTTTTGCCTGTTTGAAAGATTTATCACACTCTTTAGACCATTTCCAACTCTTTCCTTTCTTCAATAGTTCATGTAACGGTCCAAATAGGTTTGATAAATTATTCAAGAATTTTCCGTAGTAATTAATCATTCCTAGGAAAGCTCGTAGTTGTGTACTATTCTCTGGGGAAGGTGCATCTATGATAGCTTTAACCTTTTTCTGTACAGGATGTAGTCCTTCAGCACTGATAATGTATCCTAGATACTCGACTTGGTTCCTTCCAAAAGTACACTTCTCACTTCTCACTCTTATACCCGCCATATCTAGTCGTTTTAATACCATGTTCACATTTTTATCATGTTCTTCTTTATCTTTTCCTGTGATTAAGATATCATCCAGGTAACCACACACCATATTTAAACCTTGCAGTAATGAATCCATCACTCTCTGAAATATCGCGGGAGCAGCGGCGATGCCGAAACATAGACGGTTATATTTGAACAACCCTCTTGATGTGTTTATGGTTGTAAGATTCTTTGACTCCTCTTCTAATGGCATCTGTAGATATGCATTAGATAAATCTAATGTACTGAACATTTTTCCACCTACTAAATTTGTATAGAGATCCTCAATTTTTGGTATGGGGTAGCTATCAATCTTTGCAACTCTATTAACTGTGATTTTATAATCACCACATATTCGTATGCTTCCATCTTTCTTTAATATTGGCACTATTGGTGTTGCCCAGTCTGAATATCTTACGGCCTCGATTATACCTTCAGCTTCTAATCTCTCCAATTCTGCTTCTACTCTTTCTCTCATCGCATAAGGTACTGTCCTGGCTTTACAGAATTTTGGAACCGCATCTTTATGTATATTGATTACACCTTTTACCCCCTTCATCAATCCCAGTCCTTCTTTGAACACTTCAGGATACTTTCTCTTAAAGTCCTGTCCTTCCGGTTTTAGCGTGTCCACTACCAAAACCGACCTCCAATCTAGTCATAGTGAACTTATCATGTCCCTTCCAGCAATGTTGGGGACCTGTCCAGGTACTATGTATATTTTCATTCTTTTCTGCTCAATCTTTACATCAATCTTCCCTAATACTTTAATTAATTCGCCCGTAAAACTCTTTAGCCGTATATCTGACCACTGCAGTTTTGGCCTCTTTGCCTTTACCCATAACTGCTTGAATGTCATTTCTGACATGATGGATACCGCTGCCCCTGTATCTATTTGAAACTTACAGATAGTGCCATTGATTTTAACAGTGGAGGTTATACAACCACTATCTTCTTTCACAATATTATACATTGTATATACTTCTGGTTCAGAATCGGTATCTTCTTCTACATTATATGTGGTTTTCGGATGATTTCTGTTTTTCTCTATTCGTGGTGCTTTCTCGAGACACATAGGTTTAATATGTCCCTTCTTTCCACATCTATAACATGATGCGTTTTTCAACCTACAATCTTCTGATTTATGATTTCTTTTACCACATACTTTACAAGTTGTAAACTCCTTTTTGTTATGTTCGGGTCTTGGAGACCACTGTTTTCGATCCGTCTCCATGGCGTATACCTTCTCTGTATCATGATGTTCTAATGTTGTTAATTGTTCATCTGTTAACTCTGCTCCAATCGAAATATCGATTGCTGTCTGTAGGTCTAATTTTGTTTTGGCTAGTAATAGCCTTTGTATACGTGTGTTATGTATACCACATACAATACGGTCTCTAATTTGTTCGTCTAAGTCTGCAAACTTGCAAAATTCGCTCATTTTTCGAAGTTCTGCAATGTAACTAGCCACTGATTGCCCTTCCTGTCTCACATAAGTGTTAAACTTATACCTCTCTATTATCTCAGAGGGTACTGGATTAAAATGTTTTTTTAATACGTCCCAAACATTTTCTAATGTCGATTTCAATGGAGAAATAGGGGTTAGTAAGTTCCTAACCAGTTTATATGTCTTTGGCCCTATAGCTGTTAGTACATTTGCCAGTTTCTTTTTTTCGTCCGTGATATCGTTCGCGATAAAAAAACATTCTACTCGCTCTTCATAACTTTGTACATTTTCACTTTCAGCATTAAATTCACCTATACTTGCTCCAATATTCATTTTTAATTTCTTTCCTTTTTGGTGCTTATTGTTGAATTTTCTCTGCTTGTTCTTATGTCCTCGTCGCCAATTGTTATGTTCTTATAATTTACTATTATACAATAATATATATATAATAATAACTAACATTTAATTTAATTGTTTATTATTCCAAGAGATCGAGTTCACCGCCAGGTCATGTCATATCAATGATAATAACACAACAATAACTTTATTAATATTTTAGATCATTATAAGTTATAAGTTCTAAGCTATACAATGTCTTGGATAAATTCGCCCTTTATTAAATCAAATATATATTTTAATGACTTAAAAATAATTAATAATAAAGTTGAAGCATAATGCAAGATTTGTAGAAAAAAAAATAATAGCTGGGATTTCGTCATCATAAAATTTAAGACGTCATTACAAAACTGTACATCATACTAAATTAGATGAATATGATAGTTTAAAATGTGAACACAATGAGAATAGTAAAAAAAGACAACTCCAAGAACCTTCAGAACTATCCTATACTAAAAAGATTAAACAATCTTCATTGGTTTAATTATCAATCGAGCAATCGACTACAATATCACACCTAGAAACTGACAAATTACTACTAACATTTCTAATAAATACTATGACTCCAATTAGTATTGTTAACGATAACGACTTCAAAGTGTAAGGGGTAATTACCTTAACTTAAGTTATAAATTCATTCTATCTAATATGATATTATATATATATATAGGTTATATAGGCCTATATATCTAATTTTTTTCACGATCGTCAATCATTTTACTCGATCATTTTCTAACGATCGTCGATCGTCGATCATTTTACTCGATCATTTTCAAACGATCGTCGATCGCGATCAAGATCTCGATCGCGATCGGGATCGACGATCGACGATCGTGATCGTGCCCATCACTGACTATAGTATACTATATAATGTATGTGGCCTTGAATATAACCTTGATTACTTATGCGTTTATTGCATATCAAGGACATGACATCTGTTTATTCATATTTTGTGAAGCCTATTTTTATTTTTGTATGATTTAATCATATTACATCATTGTCTAGGACATAGATTTATATTGTTTATATAGATTAGTATATAGGTAAACTATATATCTATGCTCTTCGAGTATATATTTGATTAAATATACAAATACATGTAAAAAAACGTTTTTTAATTAATGATTTCAATATGATTATATTATAATAGTACCATAATGTAATATACATTAATATACATTAATTACACTATATATAATTTCATAATAAATAATATAACAAAATATCTTTCAAACCCAAATAAATTTATAAAAAATTCCTATATGTAATAATAAATTTATATACCTAAAATTAAAAAACTTTACATTTTAATTTTACAACTATAGAAATTTGAGTGATATATGAGTTATTAAGTACCTAAATATATGATACTCTAAATATTACTTTACATCTATGATTCACTAAAATCTTTACAAATGAAAATATATCTCTGTTATCTTTGAAATCATTGTTATATAATTTAATATACCATTACAAATTATCCATTTCGGATTATATAAAGTAACCATTAGAGATGTAGAGCGAAGACAACAACAACTGTCAAGCATCATGTCCTTTCAAAGCACCTTTGCTATAGTGAATATATATATATATATATATATATATATATATATAAATATATATATATATAATACTATTAATTAATTAATTTATTACACATAGATCTCTGGTGTTATACTTGTGAAAATGAAAAATCTGATAGTGATTGTAATTCACATGGCGAAAAATATAAATGTGATACAAACGAGGTTAATATTTCATATAACATGCATTTTTAATATGAAATTAAATGTTATGTTATAAATTATTATATTTAATTTTTAATAATTATTTAAGTTTTATAATTGTTACTAATATTATAGTTATAATAAAGTAGTTACATTCAATTTAAATTCTAATGACATTTTTTATATTATATTATAATAAATAATTTATTAAGTTATAATTATTAAAAATATTAGTTAGATATTATTATAATAATAGACATTATAATAAGTATAGTCTAATAATATAGGTATATATATATGTGTATATATGAGTAATATAAGTATTATATTATAGATTTAGTTAATTTTGAATGTGTTCAGAACTAAAATTTAATGTTCTAATATAGGTATACCTATATTTATATATAACTTTTACTAGTTCTTCTTTACTATTATCATAATTCCTTAATAATAATTATGTAAATATATTTAAGTATACTTACAAATGTTGTAATATCTATATATATATATATATATCTAATATCTGTTAAAATAATATTATATAATTGATACTCATACATTTATTTGAAAAAATTAGTTTTAATAAATAAAGTTACGCATAAAACATGTGTGTTGATAAAGATAATATTATTTAATTCAATATTAAATTCATATGTATATATGTGAAATTTAATATTTAATAATTTGTTATATTAAATATATTAATATTATAAATCAAATATATTTCACCAATAAATTAATAATGAATATGAAAGAGTTGGGAAAAGTATAAACATGTTTTCTAAATTAGATGATATGATAAGTATATGGCGTATAGTCGTTGATAATAAATAATGCATATGATTATATTCACACATCAATGCAAACTAATAAATGGTTATATATATATATATATATATATATATATATATATATATATATTTATATTGTAACTTAAAGCTACCTAGGAATAATATAAATGAATGAATTCAGTCTATATTTATTAAGGGCTATTTTGTAGGCAATTGCCTCTCCCTTATATTTTTTTCCCCTCAATTTTAAATTTTTGCCATCAAAAAAATCAAATTTTTATATTATGAATTATGTCATAATCATATTTATTTATTATAAATCATTAGATGTATTTTATTAGATTATTTTGCATTCACAATTAAAAACAAAATAATTATTTTTGGATATTTGCCCCTCATTTATAAATCCTTATTAAAGGCACTGCCTTAATGAGATATTGTTAGTATATCAGCTTTATGTATATACTAGTATAGCTATAACTATAACGCTCACTTCAATTGTTGAAAAATTACGAACACCATTCATAACTCGTTCATTAACCATTACTAATACTCATTAATATATATTATAGAATTATTTATAATAATTATAAGCGTAATTAAAAACTATATATAATTGTATGATTATATCTTAATAAATGAATACACTCATATATATAATTATAATTAAGTATAGGAATACTGTATTATATAAAATACTTGATATATATTTGATAATTCTATAAATTAACCTTTGTTATTCAATATTATTTTAAACATATTGATATAATAGCAATAATTATTACATAGGAGTCTTGTCAGAGTGAATATCGTTTGGAAAATTCAATTCTCCTAGTTTCTAAATCTTGTAAACAACGCATTGCTTGCGAGAACAATGCTAAACAGGTACAACAATGTAGACCAGATACTTCACCCAGCTATTGTGTATATTGTTGCATCACACCTGGATGTAATTATGATCCCAGACAAATAGGTTATATATAATATCAAATATTATTAAGCATAGTTTTTATTTAACTCCTTTTATTATACACATTTATCATCATTTTAATAATATAACTTTATTATTTCCATCATAATGTTATCTTGAAACATGATAGGTTAAAACCTACCTATATTTGTTTACTAATTAGATTAATATCAGTAATCATTCAATTAATTTATGTATGAATAAACAATATAAATATATCAAAAATAAAAATATATATATATTTATATGTATTATAAATAGATTGTTAAATACATATATTATATATGAACTACAATATAATACAAAATAAAAGATGCCAGGGTATAATTACAATGTAAAGTACATTTTTTAATTTTATTTGTTTTATAAATTAACTAAATATTAAGGAACTCTAAATTAAATATTAAATAATATAAATAATATATTTTTATAGTTCAAGAAAATAAAACTTTGTCTCATTATGTAACTCCCATATCACAAATAACGTATGAACCCCAAACAAATGGTTAGTTATGAAGTAATATATATGCATGCCATTGTATAGTTAATATATAGTTTTAGTTATATTATAGTTAAACGTGTAGATTTTATCTAGTGGTTATATTTTCATATTAGGGTATATATTATATTACTTTTAATATTCTCCCTTTGACTATATCACTAATATTTGTTATACATGATATATATCTTATAGTAAATTGTAATTTATAAATATATATATATATATATATATATTTAAAGATATTTGAGATATATAGATATATGATTAAGATATAAGATATGGATTATATTTTTATAATACAATAATTAATATTTGTCAACAATTATATTTTAATATTTTATTTATGATGTTATTTTTACATTTTTACCATATAATCATTTTTAATACTATATTTTAAATATTATTAAATACAGAATATTCTTTACATGTAAATATATATATATATAAAATATAATTATAATAAGTAATAATATGAACTAATCATTAATCCACAGAATCAAGCAATACGGATAAATATTATGATTTATTGTTAAACAGTATGGATAAATTATTTCCGAATGCCTTCAATTGTTGCTGTTCCAAGGATTTGCAAGTTTCAACACCATTCATACCTCATTATACTACTAAATATCCTGATATTGATAGAGGAATGAACTATAGTATATTATTAGATAAAATGGATAAATTCTTTCCGAATGCCTTCAATTGTTGCTGTTCCGATGATTTTCAAGTTTCAACTCCATTGACATCTCACTATACTACTAAATATCCTGATATTGATAGAGGAATGAACTATAGTATATTATTAGATAAAATGGATAAATTCTTTCCGAATGCCTTCAATTGTTGCTGTTCCGATGATTTGCAAGTTTCAACTCCATTCACACATCATTATACTACTAAATATCCTGATATTGATGGAGGAATGAACTATAGTATATTATTAGATAAAATGGATACATTCTTTCCGAATGCCTTCAATTGTTGCTGTTCCGATGATTTGCAAGTTTCAACTCCATTCACACCTCATTATACTACTAAATATCATGATATTGATGGAGGAATGAACTATAGTATATTATTAGATAAAATGGATAAATTCTTTCCGAATGCCTTCAATTGTTGCTGTTCCGATGATTTGCAAGTTTCAACTCCATTCACACATCATTATACTACTAAATATCCTGATATTGATGGAGGAATGAACTATAGTATATTATTAGATAAAATGGATACATTCTTTCTGAATGCCTTCAATTGTTGCTGTTCCGATGATTTGCAAGTTTCAACTCCATTCACACCTCATTATACTACTAAATATCCTGATATTTATGGAGGAATGAACTATAGTATATTATTAGATAAAATGGATACATTCTTTCCGAATGCCTTCAATTGTTGCTGTTCCGATGATTTTCAAGTTTCAACTCCATTCACACCTCATTATACTACTAAATATCCTGATATTGATGGAGGAATGAACTATAGTACATTATTAGATAAAATGGATAAATTCTTTCCGAATGCCTTCAATTGTTGCTGTTCCGATGATTTGCATGTTTCAACTCCATTCACACATCATTATACTACTAAATATCCTGATATTGATGGAGGAATGAACTATAGTATATTATTAGATAAAATGGATACATTCTTTCCGAATGCCTTCAATTGTTGCTGTTCCGATGATTTGCAAGTTTCAACTCCATTCACACCTCATTATACTACTAAATATCCTGATATTGACAGAGGAATGAACTATAGTATATTATTAGATAAAATGGATACATTCTTTCCGAATGCCTTCAATTGTTGCTGTTCCGATGATTTGCAAGTTTCATCTCCATTCACACCTCATTATACTACTAAATATCCTGATATTGATGGAGGAATGAACTATAGTACATTATTAGATAAAATGGATAAATTATTTCCGAATGCCTTCAATTGTTGCTGTTCCGATGATTTGCATGTTTCAACTCCATTCACACATCATTATACTACTAAATATCCTGATATTAATAGAGGAATGAACTATAGTATACTATTAGATAAAATGGATACATTCTTTCCGAATGCCTTCAATTGCTGCTGTTCCGAGGATGTGCAAGTTTCAACTCCATTCACACCTCATTATACTACTAAATATCCTGATATTGATAGAGGAATGAACTATAGTATATTATTAGATAAAATGGATAAATTATTTCCGAATGCCTTCAATTGTTGCTGTTCCGATGATTTGCAAGTTTCAACTCCATTCACACCTCATTATACTACTAAATATCCTGATATTGATGGAGGAATGAACTATAGTACATTATTAGATAAAATGGATAAATTCTTTCCGAATGCCTTCAATTGTTGCTGTTCCGATGATTTGCATGTTTCAACTCCATTCACACATCATTATACTACTAAATATCCTGATATTGATGGAGGAATGAACTATAGTATATTATTAGATAAAATGGATACATTCTTTCCGAATGCCTTCAATTGTTGCTGTTCCGATGATTTGCAAGTTTCATCTCCATTCACACCTCATTATACTACTAAATATCCTGATATTGATGGAGGAATGAACTATAGTACATTATTAGATACAATGGATAAATTCTTTCCGAATGCCTTCAATTGTTGCTGTTCCGATGATTTGCATGTTTCAACTCCATTCACACATCATTATACTACTAAATATCCTGATATTAATAGAGGAATGAACTATAGTATACTATTAGATAAAATGGATACATTCTTTCCGAATGCCTTCAATTGCTGCTGTTCCGAGGATGTGCAAGTTTCAACTCCATTCACACCTCATTATACTACTAAATATCCTGATATTGATAGAGGAATGAACTATAGTATATTATTAGATAAAATGGATAAATTCTTTCCAAATGCCTTCAATTGCTGCTGTTCCGAGGATTTGAAAGTTTCAACTCCATTAACACCTCATTATAATACTAAATATCCTGATATTGATGGAGGAATGAACTATAGTACATTATTAGATAAAATGGATAAATTCTTTCCGAATGCCTTCAATTGTTGCTGTTCCGATGATTTGCAAGTTTCAACTCCATTCACACCTCATTATACTACTAAATATCCTGATATTGATAGAGGAATGAACTATAGTATATTATTAGATAAAATGGATAAATTCTTTCCGAATGCCTTCAATTGTTGCTGTTCCGATGATTTGCAAGTTTCAACTCCATTCACACCTCACTATACTACTAAAAATCCTGATATTGATAGAGGAATGAACTATAGTATATTATTAGATAAAATGGATACATTCTTTCCGAATGCCTTCAATTGCTGCTGTTCCGAGGATGTGCAAGTTTCAACTCCATTCACACCTCATTATACTACTAAATATCCTGATATTGATAGAGGAATGAACTATAGTATATTATTAGATAAAATGGATAAATTCTTTCCAAATGCCTTCAATTGCTGCTGTTCCGAGGATGTACAAGTTTCAACTCCATTCACACCTCATTATACTACTAAATATCCTGATATTGATAGAGGAATGAACTATAGTATATTATTAGATAACATGGATAAATTCTTTCCGAATGCCTTCAATTGTTGCTGTTCCGATGATTTGCATGTTTCAACTCCATTCACACCTCATTATACTACTAAATATCCTGATATTGATAGAGGAATGAACTATAGTATATTATTAGATAAAATGGATAAATTCTTTCCAAATGCCTTCAATTGCTGCTGTTCCGAGGATGTGCAAGTTTCAACTCCATTCACACCTCATTATACTACTAAATATCCTGATATTGATAGAGGAATGAACTATAGTATATTATTAGATAAAATGGATAAATTCTTTCCAAATGCCTTCAATTGCTGCTGTTCCGAGGATGTGCAAGTTTCAACTCCATTCACACCTCATTATACTACTAAATATCCTGATATTGATAGAGGAATGAACTATAGTATATTATTAGATAAAATGGATAAATTCTTTCCAAATGCCTTCAATTGCTGCTGTTCCGAGGATGTGCAAGTTTCAACTCCATTCACACCTCATTATACTACTAAATATCCTGATATTGATATAGGAATGAACTATAGTATATTATTAGATAACATGAATAAATTCTTTCCGAATGCCTTCAATTGTTGCTGTTCCGATGATTTGCATGTTTCAACTCCATTCACACCTCATTATACTACTAAATATCCTGATATTGATAGAGGAATGAACTATAGTATATTATTAGATAAAATGGATAAATTCTTTCCAAATGCCTTCAATTGCTGCTGTTCCGAGGATGTGCAAGTTTCAACTCCATTCACACCTCATTATACTACTAAATATCCTGATATTGATAGAGGAATAAACTATAGTATATTATTAGATAACATGGATAAATTCTTTCCAAATGCCTTCAATTGCTGCTGTTCCGAGGATGTGCAAGTTTCGACTCCATTCATACCTCATTATACTACTAAATATCCTGATATTGATAGAGGAATGAACTATAGTATATTATTAGATACAATGGATAAATTCTTTCCAAATGCCTTCAATTGCTGCTGTTCCGAGGATGTTCAAGTTTCAACTCCATTCACACCTCATTATACTACTAAATATCCTGATATTGATAGAGGAATGAACTATAGTATATTATTAGATAACATGGATAAATTCTTTCCAAATGCCTTCAATTGCTGCTGTTCCGAGGATGTGCAAGTTTCAACTCCATTCACACCTCATTATACTACTAAATATCCTGATATTGATAGAGGAATGAACTATAGTATATTATTAGATAACATGGATAAATTCTTTCCAAATGCCTTCAATTGCTGCTGTTCCGAGGATGTGCAAGTTTCGACTCCATTCATACCTCATTATACTACTAAATATCCTGATATTGATAGAGGAATGAACTATAGTATATTATTAGATACAATGGATAAATTCTTTCCAAATGCCTTCAATTGCTGCTGTTCCGAGGATGTTCAAGTTTCAACTCCATTCACACCTCATTATACTACTAAATATCCTGATATTGATAGAGGAATGAACTATAGTATATTATTAGATAACATGGATAAATTCTTTCCGAATGCCTTCAATTGTTGCTGTTCCGATGATTTGAAAGTTTCAACTCCATTCACACCTCATTATACTACTAAATATCCTGATATTGATGGAGGAATGAACTATAGTATATTATTAGATAAAATGGATACATTATTTCCGAATGCCTTCAATTGTTGTTGTTCTAATGATATTCTAAATTTCACTAAAGATCCTATTACTCATTCTCTATCAACTATAGATTATAGTAACAGTGAATATAATTCGACAACTATTTCTATTAACAACACTTATTCTACTAATAATATTTCATATTCTACTTATGTTACTGATTCCCAATATTATATTAACCATTCATTATCCATTAATGAAACTCTATATTCAACAGATTTTGAATTACTCTTGATTCTTATCAATTCCACATTGCAAGATTATATAAACTGTTGTTGTGTGATAATTAGTCAAGTAACGTCTACAGAATTCATGATTACAGAAGAAACATTTACTAATGAAATAAGTACACAAATTACCACCCTATCAAGTGATATAGATAATGTTACCACGCCTATATTTCATTCAAATAATAGTACTAATTTTGATATCATTTTGTATAAATTAGAAAATATAGTTGACAGTTTCCTAGCCTGTTGTTGTACCAAGATTCCTCATTTCACAATGGATTCTAAAACTGATTACATTATATCTACAGAACGAATGATAACGGAAACACAGACATTTTCTAATAACGACTACGAGACAAGTATATCAGATGCAAATAATATAGATACAACAGTTACTACAACTGATCACAATTCACAACTCGATGCATATGAGTATATATTGGTTTACTTAAATCTAGAATTTTCCACGTGGAACTTGTGTTGTTGTAATGATACCTTGATAACAAACTATACAACTATTCGAGATGAAGAAAACTCTACAAAGACACCTACAGATACTATTATGGATACTATAACGTATGAAACTACTAATTTAACACAAGACACTTATACGAGTAGTTATTACAAAATAAGTAATATAACACTTTCTACAAATGGATCTTATAACATTATTAATTTGACTGAAATACAAATAAATACATTGAATAATTCAGAATTTAAGGCTTTTTCAATCAATAAGACAATTATGGGTAATAATTCTGTTACAATTCCAATTAGTACACAATTATTTTCAGAAAATGAAAATATTACTGTAAATGAATCAGTAACTTCACCAATGTATATTAATACAGATTCAGGATTTGAAACTATATCATCAAATATAACGAACACAAGTAACCAGGTGTATGAAAGCACACCTATTAGTTCTAGTACTAATTTAGAATTTGAAAACATTTCATCAATGGAAACTATATCCTCAGCTATGCCAAGTAATATTACTAGAAGTTTAGAGTTTGAAACTACATTAGAAACTGGAACTGATTCAAGTATTATTGAAGAAACTACACCGTCGTATATTAATAATTCTGGAACTGCATCTATTAGCACCTATTCTACATCTAAATTTGATACTGTTTCTGAAAATATAACTAATTCAAGTATCATAACTGGAACTACAATGAGTATTCATTCAAAAACTGGTTTTGAAACTATTTCTAACAATGGAACTAATATCGGTAATATTTCTGTAACATTGCCAATTGATATCAGCACTGATTCAACGTTTGAAACTATATCACCTAATGGAACTAGTGTAAGTATATCTGAATATTCACAAAGTATTAAAACAAGTACAGCATTGGAAAGTATTTCTTCGAATGGAACTATACAAATTAATACCATTACAAATTCAGAATTTGATACTAAGTTAGAAACTGGAACTGAATCAATTATCACAGAAGGAACTACACTGATGTATAATAATTCAAGTATTATTTCTGGAACTGCATCTATTAATACATATTCGGCATCACTATTTGACACTATTTCAGAAAACAAAACCAATACAAGTATTATTTATGGAACTACACCAATAAGTGATCAAAACACTGGTTTCAAAACCATCACTGAAAATGGAACTATTAGCAGCAGTATTTCTGTAACTATATCAATTAATACTGATAATAATTCAAATTTTCAAACTATATCATCAAAAGATACTAATGTACCAACTATTTCTAAATCAACAACAATTGATACAACAACAAATACAGAATTTAAAACTATTTCTGATAATGTAACTAATGAAGATATTATTTCTGGCACAACACCTATTGTAACAAATACAAGTAATATTTCTGGAACAACATCAATCGGTACATATTCAACATCTAAATTTGATACAATTATGGAAAATAGAACTAACTCAAGTATTATACCAACATTGAGTATTCATTCACAATATGAACATGAAACAGTGTCAAATAATGTAACTAATAGGAGTACTTATTCTGGATATGTAGAAACGAGTACTAATCAAAATACAGAATTTCAAACTATTTCAGAAAATGTAACTAATGCAAATATTGTTTCTGAAACTTCTCCAGATAAATATTCAACCACAGTGATCACTCCTTACGTAACTATGTCTACAAATGGAACTGATATGGTTATTATATCTGAAAATACACCTTCCAGCAAAGGTATAACTAGCATTAGTACTGATTCGATGACAACACCAGTTAGTAATACAATATCTCCAGCATTTGAAATTACTTCCCCAAATAATACTAATACGAATATCATTCCTGAAACTACAACAATTAGTTCAGACCAAACTTCAATATATGAAAATAACATTACACATGTATCTAAAATTAATGTTGATTTAACTACACCGTCTGCAAGTCTGTCTACAAATGTAGAATCAATATCTACAGCTTCAAATACGAACTTGATATATACAACACCCTCTCTAGATAGTTATAATGCAAGCTCTAACATTCATTCAGCAACTATTCCATCTAGTATTAATACTACTCCTGACATTATAAATATTTCTACGAGCGTAACTAATATAATGACATCAAGAAATACCATATCCATAACGAATGTAATAGTCAACAATGAAACTAACACGTACATATCATCTAGCGATGCGACTCTTTCGACAAATGTACCAGTAAGTTACGGCAGCAGCGATACACCGACAACGAATAGCAATACATCTCCCACGAGTAGTGCAAGTAATCAACAACTTACTTCGTCTACTGTTGATATTTCGTCTATAACAATGCCGGAAACAACACCTTTTAGTAGTACCCACACAGCTGTGTCAACTCTATCCGATTCGACATCCGCTAAGAACGATGTTAGCACGATGCCCGTAACAACACTGAAACCAACACCCATAATACGTTAGTAATAGCTTATCATAATTGTTCATTATCATTATCATTTATTTAACCTGGATTACTGTTCAATTCTATATATATAATAACTTTTCTAATAACTAAATTTAAGTGATTTAAAGTGATAATAACATTATTCACTTTTATCTGTTATAACATAACATTTTACATAATATAAATTTCTATATTAAATCTTAAGGCTTAATTCTAAAATTATATTTACATTTGAAAATCATATTTATACAACGACTATTTTTATAACTTCTTTCTACGCACACATATATATTAATGGTTTTCAAATGTATTTAATTAGTAATATTAATTTCAACTATATTATTAAATACATTTTTATTAATTTACATTAATATTTTTATAAATTATTATAATCACAGTATTAATCATTACTTATCCAAAGTTCTTAAAATTAAATATCACTATATATATTAAATACATTATATACATTTTATATATATTTTTACAATATTACAAATTTTACTATTCAATAATAATCTACATAACTAATATATGTTCGTATCCCCTACCAGATATAGATGCATGTTTGAGTAACCCATGTGAAAATAACGCAGTATGTATCAGTACATTTTCAACGTTCATATGTAATTGTACTAATCTATATAAGGGAACGTTGTGCCATACAGGTAATACATATATTATTTGTCAACTATTTATACATATAGCTTATAATTATATATATATCATGTATATATCGATATATATTGATCATTATATATCATCACTATATTATCAAATACCTCAAAATATAAATTGTATACTAATGAAATTAATTAAATTAATAAATTATTTTATTTTATTTAACAATATTAAACCTTTCACAACTCTATTTCACAATTATATTTTATAGTATATTTATATTTATAATATTATTTACCCTATATCTGACATAATATTATATAACAATTAGTATATAACAAGTATAATATAATGCATACATTATAACCGACTTTCATCTAATATACTTTTATGAACAGCATTACGAAAGAGACTATATCCTCATGGTTTAACTCAAGGCGATCAAAAGATTCAATACCAGCGTGTGAATTGTGATAAAAAAGGGAAAGTTTGCTGTTCTAATTATATAAGTATTCCGGAAGTTTCCATTCACGGCTCAACTTTTAGTAAAATAAAGGTATTCTATATATATTATATTTATAATATTTCAGTATTGCACATTTTTATTATAACTCTTTATTACAAAATTACTTAGAATTGGGTAAAACTTGATTTTAATTAATCATTAAAATTTATAAATCATTTTTTTTAACATAATTGTATATAATTATTTATTAATTATTAATTATTTAAAACATTTATATTCCTACTACACTAATACATATATATATATATATATATATATATATATATTGTATATATTTGAAGTAAAATCATGTATACATGTATTAAGGTTTATACAAATGGATATATAACAATGGGAGGCACTTTCAGAAGAAGGAAAACAAGAAGTCTTAGTAAAGTTAAGAATTCACTGAAGAAGAAATACTTTAGTAGAGGAATAACAATGTTATCAGCCCTCTGGACGGATGCGGATTTCTCTTACGGTTATTTAATGAATATCGTCTTACATGTATATATATATATATGTATATATATATATATATATATATATATATATATAAATATTATTTGTGAAAATATACACATATATATATTAATATTATTGTTATTATTTCCGATACCAATAAACTGAATTACATATTTATCACTAAAGGTCAAGTGGAATATCAGATTTACGATAGGTCAGCAATTAATGGAAATACAGCGAAAGTTAAACACATATTAGCACTTGCTAAGGTAGGAAATTTATAATAAAATATTGGGGGCGTATAATATATCCTAAGTTTTTATTTTTATTTAAATTTTGAATTATATTATTTTAATTATATATATATATTATTATTATGGTGGATAAATATTTACCTTTCTTAACTCAAAATATTATTATTGTAGACTATAATTAAAAAATACAAAATTGATTACACTAACTAATAATTTAGTATTAAATATCTTATTATAATAAACTTAATTTGATATAAATAAATGTAATCTTAATCTAACACTATCATATATATTAAATTCAATGACAAATAATGACTTCTACATATATTGATCACAGGAAGATATCAGAGCATTGGGTACATCTTTGAATACTTCCCCTACTATGGTCATTGTTGTTACTTGGGTAAAAATCGTTCCAAGAAGATTTTACGACAATTATGAAGATCAGGTAATATATGCAATAGAATTTGAAAATAAAGAATATATATATATGTATTAATATTAAAATGTATTGATTAATTAGTAATAATTATTATTATATCCAAGTGATATAGATACAAATTTTTTTTTAAATAATAAAAATAATACATTTAATCACATAAAAATTATTACAATATTGAATACCCTTTCAGCCGAATACCTTTCAACTAGTGTTGATATCCGATGCTTCCAGGTATCACACCGGTCTTCTCTATCTGTATGAAAAGACGGGCTGGAATACATATTCTAACCTGAGAAAGTCTACCATAGGCTTGTGCACACTCGTCACCTTTCTCTATAGCATTCCTACTATAAATACCTTTTAATTTTAATTTTACCTCAAAATCTACATATATATAAATATAAATACTGATTGAAATACTTAGATATTAACCTAAATATGTCTGTTTGTTCATTAAAATAAATATTATGATTCAATTATCTTGCATGAATTTAATGTAATCTAATGTAACTCAATGTATAACAATATTGTTAATTATCTCTATAACATATAGGCCATTTTACCTACCAAAGGGGAATTACCTATTTAGAAGAAAACTCATTTTCGAACACCCAGCTAGCATATATGTTGGATTATTTGGATGGAAATACAGGTTATAATATAGTATAGTCTGTATATTATAATATAAGCAATATCCTATAAGTATACTTATTAGTATACTATATAGGGGTTGGTATCATTTAATTATAGTTATTTCAAATCATTTTAGAGTTTTCAAAAAAGAATTTTATATTTAGATTTTTTTTTATATATTCAATAATTATTTGTTTTGAATAATAAATATCATTATTCTATAATATAGGACGGATTGGTGAATGGTATTTTCAATTGGAAAAAGGAAAGAATGTAATTAATTATGCCCAACAATGTAAAACATGGTTAGTCTTTAATTTTATTATATATTTAATAATTTAATAACATATAATTCCGTATTAATTTACAATTATACAAATATAATATGTGTTGTGAAAAAATCATTATTAAACTATTATTATAATTATTTGTTAATTTTAATTTCATGTATTTATTTTATTTTATTTTATTTATGCCATTCTTTGACTAGAGATCATTTAGTTAATGTATTAATTTAAAATGTTTCCTTTCTACCGATATTTATTTCTTGAAATAGCGAGATAATATAGATACAGTAAAAATTGTAAATTATATATATATATATATATATATATATAATAATAATCATTTATTAGATAATTAGTTATCTATTTGTTTATACCAACCTACTTTAGGAGTTTATTTGATTATATTTACATTATATTCTTACTATAATCTAATCCATTATGAATCTCTATACATACACGTATTACAATAGACCACCAGGCCCCCTAGAACCCCAACATGAATGTACTACGCATTATCTATAGGTACGACGCTAACAGAATTCACATCTCCATGATACGCTGGGCGAAGCGTAGAGCACGTAAATGTCCTTGCTTCCTGGGCCATGCCATGCGCGACTGGAGATACAAGAGGTACTACGAGCCGGCGCTGTACAACTCCTGCAAACAGCCGAGCATTTGCTACACGGAAAGGAGTCCTTCATCTATTACCGGAGCATCTGTGGTATGTAGAATACTATGTATCTATATAATACTGTAGTTATATATATATATATATATATATATATATTAGTGTGTAATATAATTGTTTAATAGTTTCATATAATATTGTAAATATATACATATATATTATTTTATATCTTTGAATTTGAATATTAAAGAGTATTTATTCTTTTATATAGTTAATGTATATTTAAATTGGAAGAATGGAAGTTAATTTATTAAAAATTATATTTTGTATTAAAGATTTATAGATAAATTATGAGTCATCATTGATGACGAATCCTTTAGGAAATAGTTTTCTCAAGAAATATTTATATTATATTAATATTAATATCATTTTTGCATAGGTTTCATAGGTATTGATAATTTATATCATCATAAGTAAATACAAGCCTATTACTTTCATACTAAATTTAAAATTTCTACATCGAGTAATAACTGCCTGTGTGGCTCAGTGGCTAAGGCGTCAGACACACAAGCAGTAGGACACGAGTTCGACCCTCGTCCGGACCATTAATTAATTTTATAAAATGGGTCTTAAAATATTATTTAGAAGTGATCTTATATAATTGTGTATAAATAAATGATCGGCTCTCGTTAAAACCATTGGATGCCTTAACAAGAGAGTGGCTTCGAAGGGACATTAGAGCCATATATGGTTATAAGTAAAAACTTCATCTAAGTTCCTGGATGGGATGAAAGGACTCCACCAAATAAAAATAACAATAACAATAACAATAACAATATACATTTATTTGTTATCTAGGGAAATAATGTTCTTTAAATAACATTAACATACATATATATATAGACTGTAGTATCTATCCTATATTGATGATTAACACCGACTCTCACGACATCGTAGATTTGCTGCTACCACCCGAGTGGGTCGAGAATCACTTCAAAACGAGGCTGCGGCGGACACTTCATATCCATATCTCCGACCACTACTAATAGCGCCATCTATCTGCGTAACGACGCGATACCGAAGTACTACTGCTGCGTGAAGTCCTCACAATGTTGGCGGTTCTACTACGTGAGACCCGCTCAGAACTGTCACGGCTACAGACCTCCTAGATTAGGTTTAGACATTTGTGTACCTGACAATGTTATGATATCATTATTTGTTATAACATAATATATCCATTTAGTAAGGATAATACGTACATATAAATATACATATATGTATATATATATATATATATATATATATATATATATATATATATATATATATATATATATATATATATATATATATATATACATATACAATATATACATATAATATAAAGAATCAAAGAAAAGAGAAAATAATGTATTCTAATTATCATTATTATTATTACTATAAATAATACTACAATTAATGATACGTAATTTAATTTTATATTATTTATACGTCAGTATAATGAATGTATATTCGTTTACAGCTTGGCAAGGAGGAGATCCACACATTACCACTTTAGACGGTCTTTCTTACACCTTCAACGGGCTTGGTGAATACGTGATGATCAACGCTAGTAACGGAACATTTGTATTGCAAGTTTGTATTCACTACGTGTATATATATA
The DNA here is from genome assembly GCA_964019155.1 of Osedax fenrisi. Lineage (NCBI taxonomy): Eukaryota > Metazoa > Annelida > Polychaeta > Sabellida > Siboglinidae > Osedax > Osedax fenrisi. The sequence goes on along the minus strand of OZ025240.1, from coordinate 69,944,903 downwards.
TATATATATACAATATATATATATTTAAAAATTAATATTTAAGATTTAAAAATAAAATATGTAATGAATCATTACTAATAACTTCTTGAATATATATTTGAATATAGTAAATTATAAATAACGAAAATAAACATTGTATATAAAATAAATATATAAAAATCAATAAATATTAAATTTCTGATATCCATATCGATATATAAATTATCTAAAAAATAACTTTAAAAGAAAATAAATAATAATTTATTTGTAAATTAAATATCCTGTATCAGAGTGAATACATGATACAATACATGATATACAATACATGATATATTCATTAAACAATATCTCTAGAGTCGAACATCAAAAGCTATAAACACGAATGGTACGGCGTTGAATGCTACCGTATTCTCTGCATTTGCGGCCAAGGATTCCAACTCTGACCGTGTACAAATCTCTATGAACCTCGCCTCTAACACACTGGTACTGTACGTGGGTTTCAATGATGAAAGCGCCTGGTTCTCTAGTGCTAACATCGGGGATGAGCTATCCTCTTACGAGAGGGTTAGCATCACCAAGGAAAGCATAACTAAAGCTAATATGGCTTTCTCTTCAGGTTAGTCTTATGTAGGTAGGATATGATAGTTATAGAATATTTCTAATATACCTCGGAATGTATATTTTATATATATATATATATAATTATAGTGAGAATTACTATAATCTTAATTAAACAAAAATATACTTATTTTATATACAATTTATATTTGTTATTATTGATAACATTAGCATTATATATAATTTATTAATAAATATATGATATTTTATATATTTGTAGGTTTTAATAATCTTGACAAGAAATATTTTATGGACCTTTATTTTTAATTGCCATATTTTTAACTTTATGATTTCTTTTACGTGTTTAATCTTATTTAGATTTTCCATTGAATCACTAAACTTACACATTCATATATATAATTAGATACCATAAACCTTTATATCAACTTATTTGTATAGGATTTTCTGTCAGCGTGAATTTACAACAAGGTCAACTGGATATAACTGTTGGAGCTCCAGAAGAATTTATGAATAAAACAAAGGGTCTACTGGGAATTTTCAATGATAATAGTGCAGATGATCTTCTACCTAGAGATACTACTGTTCACTTGACTTCTTCTGCTAGTGAAAAAGTTATATTCGATCAGTTTGGAAACACTTGTTGGTATTAAGTGTATATCATTTCTTATCATTTTAATATAATTTAATTTAAATAATAATTATATGATTTAATATTATTTATTATATAATTATTCATTTAAAATTGACTACAATTTATTATGATTAATTAATAGTTTACAAATAATTTTATAGGGAAAATAACAGCAATGGAAAGCATTTTTCATTATATCGGAGGTGAAAATTATAATAGTTTTAATGTGAATTCTTTCCGTCCAGTTTTCGTTGATGATTTAATAAATAGCATGTCACAGGTAATATAACTTACATATAAGATAACATGACTTAAAATGTATGTTTAATGAACCTTATTTAATAAAAACATTTCAAAATTATTACAATTAATAAATATATATTTTAACTTTCTATAACATGATAGACTGATAGAGCTGCAGCCATTCTAGTTTGTGGAACAAATAAACAATGTCTATATGATTTGGCAGCTACAGGTATTTTATTAAATCTTGTATCATAATATTTATTAAAATATTGTAAAATTAATTAAATAGAGTATACTCTGAATATATATATATATGAATATATATATATTCATTTGTATTATCTAATAATTTATCTTAATATTAATTTGTATAATATACTTATGTAATATATTAAATTCACCTGTACAATAATTTATTTTAAAAGGAAATACTGCTGCTGCTAATGCTTCTATGGTTTCTGCTGTAGATACAAAACAACAAGCACAAATATTAGGTTTTTAACATTATTATTATATATATCCTTCAATATTTATTATTTCAATAGTTCATCCACCAACTAGTCTATTATGGACAAAGTCACAAATCATTATAAATATGAACAATTTACGTTTATAAAAATTAAATATTTGATAAAATATAAATTGTTAACAGAATTATCCAAACATTATAAATGATTTGTAACTAAACAAATTTTGTTTATAATTTTTTTTGAATTTATTTATTATTGACTTTTTTTTAATGCGTTTTACTTTTAACATAAATTGTGTTGCTATGTTCTGAAGCGATCCACCTAATTTCTTTTGCTATATATATAATTAACATATATATATATATATATATATATGCACAATACGAGAGAGACAATATTAAAAAATATAAATATGATGTATTGATTTTACAAATTTAGTGAAAAAATTAAATTAAATAAAAGTATATATTATTATATATGTAAAATATATATTTTTAATTTTTTTTGTTTCTAGATATAAATTTCCTTTTTATATAACAAAAAAAGAATTTTAAAATTCAATGAAGATGTTTTTCGAAACACTCAATAAACGGAGGCAATGCGTTCCCTATCTCTTACATGTAAATTCACAAAATGGCCGTCCCATGATATCCCCTTAATCTAATTTCACTGCTCAAAATGAAAACAAATAAAGTATTATACTATATATATATATATATATGTATATATATATATATATATATATATATATATATATTTATATATTTGTATATAATGATATATAGAATGCACTTATAAAGTATAAATAGAATTGACATTTATTATAATATTAATTAATATAAATTAATTATTATCTATATATAGAATGCAAAGTTTATCAGCTAATTTATTTTTTATCATATAATGTATATTATAATAAGTACATATTTAATATATTTATATATGTGAGCATATTTTAAATTCAGATAATTAATACCCTCACAATTTCGTATAGTGTAGATTTAATTTCACGTTAGTGATTAATGCATTAAAATGAACGTCATTAGCGAATTCCGGCCCTACCTTGGTCGGTCCATCGGTGCCTATAGAAGTCACTGTGGGTAGACTGTTCAGTATAGTCCTGAATGCTACGGATGCTGACAACGATGTCCTGTTGATCAGTGAGGTGTCCAGTTTACCCGGTAACGCCACCATCGGTGCTTCCAGCGGGCAGTTCCTGTGGACACCGTACGATAATAGATTTGTTAACCTCAGGTTAGCTTGAAACACTTCAATACTTCACACATACACACACACACACTCACACACACACACACACACACTCATTCCTTCTTCACCTCGTAGTTGTATGGCTACAGTTATTAATTCTCTTATGGTAAATACACGATACCTTCCCTCCACCGCATAGTTTTGTGGCTACGGATTCGAAGGGAGCTGTCTCTGAGCAGATTGACTTCACTATTAATATGTGCGACTGCGCGCCGAATGGGACCTGCGACTTCTCTAATGTCAGGGCTGGAGAGAATCTACAATCTACTTTTAGATTGGTGAACTGCATCTGTTCCTTAGGATATACAGGTTCATACACATATATATATTACACTATGGTCAATAATATTATTATTCTTATAGCCATAATTTATTCACCTTTATGATAAATATTTATAAATATATCCATTTTTAATAGTCAATATTAGTTTTACTTGTAGAGCCTTAATTTCTTTACCTTTATAACTGTATGAACCGCGTATGTGTAACATTATGTATGCTATACCCACTAGGAGATAGGTGTAACATTATGTATGCTATACCCACTAGGAGATAGGTGTAACATTATGTATGCTATACCCACTAGGAGATAGGTGTAACATTATGTATGCTATACCCACTAGGAGATAGGTGTAACATTATGTATGCTATACCCACTAGGAGATAGGTGTAACATTATGTATGCTATACCCACTAGGAGATAGGTGTAACATTATGTATGCTATACCCACTAGGAGATAGGTGTAACATTATGTATGCTATACCCACTAGGAGATAGGTGTAACATTATGTATGCTATACCCACTAGGAGATAGGTGTAACTTAGACTTTGACGGGTGTTCGGATGAGCCCTGCACCGCGGGTACCAACTGTACTGACCTACCCCCTGATATGCACGCTTCCACTGGTGAGAGCTTCACCTGTTCCGCTTGCCCTTATGGCTATACACTCGACGATAACCTCTGCAGTGGTTAGTAATGCGACAACATACACCCTAACCCATTCTGACAGTCTTCACTTGCAATATTCATATTTAAATATACATTAATTTACAAATAAAATATATTTATAATTACTGATTTTAACAATCCTACATATTACTTTGTTTAAGGAATTTGTATCCTATACTTTAAGGTATATTAATGTTAATCAAGTTGAAATAATCGTTCTGTTACTATATAATTTTTATTTAAATTATAATAAGATCGGTTATATTCTTATTTTTTGTAATTTATTTATATATAAAAAATACTATTATTATTATATATATTTATGATTATTTTATTACGAATTTATTTAAATATATTGATCGCTTTAAAAATATAATTTACATTGAAAAGATATAAACGAATGTCAAAATACCACAACGAACAAGTGTGAGATGACGTGCATCAATCAAGAAGTAGGTTTTACGTCTGCACTTCAAGAAGGCTACATCTGCAAGTGTACTCCTGGCTTCAGGCTTCAGAGTGATGGTTAACAGTAGTAATGTGTCTTAGTATCGTTAAATAAATAAGCATTTATTACTGAATTATTAATTATTTATTAACCTTAATAATATATAGGCTCGATGCATTATAAATTTGAATAACATCAATATTGTTAAATAATAGTATCGTTATTTATAATAAATAATAAATACTTATAATTTAAATGGATTACTAATTATGAAAGGATTTAATTGTTCTGACATCGATGAGTGCACGGAGGGTACAGGAAACTGTCAACAGATCTGTAATAATCAACGTGGAGGATATAACTGCAGCTGTATTAATGGATATCAACTGTCTAATGACAGTTACACTTGTATAGACAGTTTGTATATTAATGTTGTCATCAATTAGTAGAAATATTACATTATATTTGACAAATAGTTCACTTATTAATAGGATATATATGTATATATATATATATATATATATATATATATATATATATATATATATATATATATATATATATATATATATATATATATATATATGTACATACATATTAACATGGTATAGATTTAACATTAATATAATATAATTATTAATAATCATATATTAATTTAAGCTGCCTATCATTCAATTTTCAATAAGTTATCTCAATATTATTTATATATTAATATTAAAATATGTAACGTATGTCAATAATTTATATTTGTTATATTTTTGATATATTATTTTATAAACGAATAGTTTTTATCTTTCAAATTGTTTGTGAAATACACAGATTATATATATATAATAACTTTAATAATAGTATTTACATTGATTTATATTAAATTAATGTTATTAAAATAATAGATCAGTAGGATTAATATAATTATAATGATAATGTTAAATATTTATGTATACATCACCAGCTTTGAACTTGTGTCAGAGAGCTAATCTCACGTGTTCGAATGGATGCGAGAATACTACTGTAGGCATCCAATGTTACTGCTCAAATGGTTATAATATATATATATATATATATATATATAATTGTATACAATATACTATAGTAAATAATTATAAATGTTTAATATATTTGTGTATGCTGGATTATATGAGGAATTGTATAATCAATTTTAAAATAAATCTATATAGAAAATATACCTATTAATGAACATATAATGAATATTTACAACACATATATATATATAGGTACAGTATAAGCCATTTGTATTGACATATAGGTTCTGAAATACATGCAAAATCATATCACTTGTATTGACAATTTAATATAATATTTAGAATTGTGTATAGATTATTGTACAATATACATTGTTTTATTACAATATACATTGTTATTCAATATAAATTATCCATTCCATTTTCGTCTGTAATAAACATAGACATTAGAGTGAGGACCTCACTCAATATCTATAGATATACCATATATGGTAATAACATATGTATATATTGTTGACTGAAATTCTCATTATTAACTTGGCTTCTACTGCACACATAATGATATATATATATATATATATATATATATGTTAATTCTAATATTTATATACTTATAAATTCTAATAAAAATATAATAATAAAATTATTTATTAATAACTTATATTACTTAATGCTATATGCTTAATGAATATCTTTAATGTTATATGCTAATGCCTAATGCTTGATATCTATGTAGGTTATACAAGGCAAGGTGTAAGTTGTATAGATGTAAACGAGTGTTTGAATAGCACATCGAACACTTGTTCCCACGTGTGTTCTAACAACGATGGGAGTTACAGTTGCAGCTGTCCTGTAGGATATGTGTTGAACTCTGACCTTCGAACTTGTGATGGTCAGCATTATGTAACTGTAGTGCTATTATATTTCATAGTTGTATACCCCTGCGAAGTACATATAAATGAAATTACATATGTGTATGCATTTCAAATTATATACGATATGCATAATTAATTATATAATTAAGATTATTTAATTAAGTATTTTAAATATTACCTATATATTAAATTGATATACGAATGAATAAAAATGTTATTACCTAAATTTATCCGAACTAATAAATACTATAACTTAGTAATCCATTATATTAATTATCTTAAATATTTATATCAAACCAAGTATATTATTATTTATATGTTAAATTATATATTGTTTAAAATATACTCACTAATTTTATTCTAATATTACTAATATTTATATCATTATAATATTAATATACTCAAATCTACGCACATAGCTTGTAATAGTGGACACTGGGGTTTAAATTGTACCAGCAGATGTTCGTGTGCAACAGATGCTATCTGTAATACGAATATGGGATGTGATTCTTGTAATACTGGATTTACTGGAGGTTATTAGTCACATCTCTTTATACCATATATGGGCCTTATTTGTATTATTTAAAAAAGTAATGTGAAATATTGTTAATTATGTAATCTATTTTTGTATTTATTGACCATTCGACTCATTCTATCAAATGTATCGCTCAATACTAGAATTATAAACAATTATAAATCATTTATACTTTGGAAATTAATATTAAATAGTATAACATTAAATATTATAAATTAACATAATAGTATTTAATATTATTATAATGCAAATATATATAGTTTATTACCAAAGCCTTTTTCTTTGCAAATGGTTTTGCTATTTCTATTAATACTTTACTCCATAATTTAAACTCAATATGTAACTTTTAATCCTTTGTTCAAATTACTTTTTTATATTATATTTTCTTTCAACCTACGATAAGTTTACTCCGTATCTCTCTCTCTCCCTATATAGACAATAATCAATAATTATAGAAATTTCATTTTATAGAATTTACCTTATCAATTTTATTATATACATTAAAGAATACAATATATATATATATATTATTATAGGTGATTGTAGTATAGATATTGATGAGTGTTCACTGGGATCATATTGCGGTAATAATGCCATCTGTACGAACACGAGAGGAAGCTTCAGATGTGATTGTCACCTAGGATACACGCAGTACAACAGTACATCTTGTATAGGTTTTCCTCATGACTACATTCTATTTAGAATCATTTATTATAATAATTACATATGACACGATAATTGTATTTCTAATTGAGTGTAGTTTGATCTAAAAAAACTAACTTTAAATAAAATTTAAATTTTGGAAATAGTATAAATTTAATTATAAGTGTTAATTTTCTATATTAAATGAATATAATAATGTTATATTGTATTAGTATACGTTTTATTTATAATAACATTATGTTTAGTAAAACATATTTATTAATTTGTATTTAATAGTATTAATAGTATATAATTATAATATTTAATATATATTATTTAATAGTTTAATTATATAAAAAATTATACTTTTTAATATATTTTCAAAAATTTATAGAAATAAATGAATGTGCGAATACACCATGTTATAATTCTGGAAATTGTACTGATTTATTATTGAATTATACATGCAGTTGTCAACCTGGATATACTGGAGCAGTATGTGAAATAGGTATTAAATATTTATATGTATGGTATTATATTTATCTAATAAAAATGTAAATAATAATAATATATCTGTATACAAAAATATTCGAATATATATATATAATATGTATATACATATATAATATGTATATACATATATAATATGTATATACATATTTAGATATCAATGAATGTTCATCAAGTCCTTGTCAGAATTTGGGAACTTGCAACAATAGAATCAATAGATATAGTTGCGATTGTACGTTTGGATTCACTGGCATCAACTGTGAAATAGGTTACAACAATGCGAGGCATCACACACACAATAACTAATACATGCGTTGTTTCAGAGATTAATATCTGCAGTAGTATACCATGCCAAAACTCTGCTTCGTGTAACGTTACTTCTAATGGTTATGTCTGCGGTTGTGCGGCCGGATTCAATGGAACTCTTTGTGAAATAAGTGAGTGTTCAAATTAGTATACAATATAGGATAATATATACTAGATAACTATAGAGTTCTATTCTTACGATACAAATTTGCAATATTACTCATTCTATGTATATAATATTATTAAAATATTATTAATAACATTTATATTTGATAAATGTAAATATCAGAAATTGTGTAAAATATAATCGGGGGACTCTTTAACTCTTTAAACTCTTTGATCTTTAATATAATTATATATGTTATTAGCAAATTTAACATTACTAATAATAATAATTGATTATTAATAATAATTCCCATTTAGACATAGACGAATGTCTCAGCAATCCATGTTATAATAATGCTACTTGTAATGATGGTATCGATTCTTATACATGCTCTTGTAATACTGGATATACGGGAAGCTTATGTGAAAACAGTTTAGTAAGATATGTTGACTATAATTATTTTATAATTTATATTTTTTATTTTATTAGGATATTTCTAATTGAATACAATATTCAAGTGTATTTTAAAATTATAATTAATTAAAATATCTGTAAATTATTTTTTGAAAAATAAGATGACTTACTAACTAAGTTTATATAAAAATGTGAAATAATAAAATTAAATTTTATATATATTATTATTAATACAAATATTTAATATAATTTTATAGAGATAAATTATATATATATATATATATATATATATATATACGTAATTAATGCTTATAATTATTTTATTATCAATTAATATTTAAATTACAAACATTAATATTTATTACATTGATTAATTCATAAATACTATAGTATAATATAATATATTTATATATTAGTTATATAATTAATTAATTGAATCCTTTATAACCATACACACATACATACATATTACAACATAACAATGCTGCCTACTCTGTAGTATTGACAACCGCCAGTACTACCACGCCCTTGACCACAACGACCTCTGCATCGACCTCTACCGCACTCGCGAGCACCACTACGATACCCGTTACGATACCTCAACAACGGTTCCAGTTGAACGTTACCCTGATCTCCGCTACCTTCCACACCAACCTCCTGAACACATCCAGCAGTGAATATCTCACACTTCGCGTAGAAGTTATTTCTACGGTTTGTTTATATATGTATATTATACATATATAAATATAAATGCCTGTGTGGCTCTGTTGGCTAAGGTGTCAGACAAATAAGCATCAGGGCTGGTTCAAGCCCCGTCCGGACCATTAAAGTAGGTCTTAAAATAGTATTTAGAAGTGATCTTATATAATTGTGTTTAAATATGGATGATTACCATGGATGCCTTAACATAAGAGCGGCTTCGAAGGGACATTAGAGCCATATGGTTATAAATTAAATTTCATCTTAGTTCATGGATGGGATGAAAGGAATCCACCAAATAAAATAACAATAATAATATATATATATTTATTAATGCATATAATATTATATTGAATTTTCGATTAAATTCTGAATTTGTCCTATATATTCTTTGATCTTATAAAATGAAATCTTTGATACTAAGTGCATCATTGTTAGTATTATAATTTATATTCATACTAATATTATAATTGTTTCAGTATTTATATGTTGAATATTCAGTAAATAATATTATTATATTTATATTAAAGATATATAATTTTTAAATAATAATGTATTAACATTATAATTAATATTTGATAATTAGTACATTATATTTACCGTATCATATATCATCGATAATAATTTAGAATATTAATAAAATGTTGTTAGTAAATAAAACATTATTTATTTTTTTTACTTATTTTACAGTTAATGTCAAAACTTTCAGCTCTAAATAATTATGTGATAACGAATGTGGCTTTCAGGTTCATTTATATATATACTAATTGTATATATAATTTTATATGTAATTATATCAATTATAATTTTTATTTTTAATTTATAATATTTATAATATTTATAAATTATGCTAAAAAAAATAATTATATATATTTATTATATATATTTATACATAAAATAATGCAATATTTTATATAAACATAAATAATAACAGCCAAGGAAGTATCATTGTTACATATGTCATAGCCGTTCCTCTATCTCAATCTATAACAACCATGGACTCAATTGTAAGCATGGTAAATGCCAGTAGCACATTTGGTACATATACTATTGGACCTATATTATATACAGGTAAATATTAATTATATATATATAACATTTTTATTTAAATATACTTAATAAATATAATTCAATCTTAATAAATTATTTATAAAATATTACAATTTCGTATTATTTATATAATAAATTATATATTTTATATCTATAAATCTATATATTTTAATATAATGTAATTGACTTGATTCAACCTACAGAGATACAAACCTACAGCTATATTGGTATTATGAGGATTCTCTCTTATCAGTTTAGTAATGAACTATTGAACACAAACTCCACAGAATCTATACAACTAAGTAATATCATCAAGTTTCAGGTATTTCTAATAATTATCATTATAGGTATATTTAAATATAATATTCCAGTACCTTTACACTTTACTTCATAATTAAATTGCATCATAATTCATGATTTTTCAATAAATAATGATAATAATATAATATTTAAATAACTTATTATATAATTTATATGTATTATTATATTTAAAATTTGATTATACAATATTTAATACAATAGATTATGAGAATATTCAATAAAGCCAGTACAGCTAGCAATGTTATAAGTGTCAATGCGATTGAATTCAGGTTTATTATAATAATAAGTTTAATTTTTATATAATATTTATTAATATATATTTTTATATATATAATTTATTTCACTCTTTAAATTCAATGACTTTTAATTTTAATATTTATTTTAAATAAAATTGATATTAATCATCACATCTACACATACAGTCACATGTTATTATATCTTTTCTATTCTGATATTCACAATCTCTACAAATTGGTATAGGTATACCTAATAAGGACACATAATATAGATATATATATAATATATATATATATCACATATATATATAACTTATATGAACTATATTTTATATAACACTATTATATAGAAAAGGAAGTATTATAGCTGAATATATTATCACCTTTGATAAATCTTTTGGAATTCCTACTCTTGAAAATATCATACTATCAGAATTATTGGAAACTTCATCTATACTAGGAACACTTGTAATTGATCCTTCAAGCATCATATTTAGAGGTAATGTATTTACTAATTGAATATATATTTTTAACTTTACATATTAAAATCTAAAATTAAATCTTAATTAATAATTGTATAATTTTAAATATGAATTAAATACGTTTAAAATATATTTAATAAAGTTATACAATTTACAGTTGGTGATTCTATTCTCAAAAAAGGTTTTATATCTTATTTATAATTGCAAATATTTATATTTAGTGATTTTGTATTTATATGTTTAAATAATCCTATATATTAAGTAAATCAATATGTAAATCTTAGTATATCAATTAAACTCTAAAAATTTGACATACTATATATATATATATATATATATATATTAATGATATAAATGATTATTTTAAAGGATCAAAACCTGTTCTACCGATAGTACTTGGATCCATAATATGTGTTATATTGGTAGTTGTATTGGTTTCAGGACTCATTTATTATCGATTTAATCAAAATAGAACTCCAAATAGTTAGTTATTTATATTAAATTAAATTATCAAATTGTAATTTATATTAATTATAAGTTAAATTAACTAAATATGTATATTTATATTCTTGTATCTGTTTTCATTTGTATTAAAGTTACTAATTAATTTGTTTATATTTATTCAAATATATTATTTTCATAATAAAACCCACAAAACAGGAATAACAGATAACAGTTCTTCATTGTACGAAGGCGATTCATCTAATGGATCGCAGTCTACGTATTCTGGTGCATACCCTGAACAAAGAAGGAACATATGGCAAGCCGGGAAAAGGGGACCCGGTGGTGGTATGCTTATTGCTGGTCCTAAACATGATCGCACTACAACAAGTTGTGCAAATCCATCTTCCATTCGCCCCGTCTTTGTTAAAGAAAAATCAGATGTTTGTAAATTTAATATAGTATTAATACTATATTAATTATATTTTAATGATGTTTATCAACATATTAAAGTATATTTATCTTATATAATATTATATTATTGATATACTATATACAATAATTGATTATATAACTGATACTATGATTAATAAATAATTTATTGAAGTAAATATAGTTATACAAATTTAAAATATATATATATATATATATATATTAACTATTGTATTACTTATATTTTGATTCATAAATATAAAAAATAATATTTTTTAATAATTATTTACTACTTTAATAAAATACTCTTTGACTTAATTTCTATGGGTGTATGAGTAACTTTTTCAAGTTAATTTAATGTTATATGTATACAAAATATTCTTAAAAACCTACATATGAAAATAATTGAAATATATATATACTTTATATTAAGATCATGATTTAAAATTTATTTTTCTATTTATAACTATTATAAAATATCACAAATTATAATCCTATTTCTATATCGATCTCCAATTAATAACTTATTTAATTGATCTATTATGATCTTTAATTTATTATTAATTAGTTTTGTATTTAAATTTGTATTTTAATTATAAATATTGTAATGAGTATAATTATAACCATTGAAATACAATACAACTACATTCCCTTTTCAAATTTTTTAGATATATTTATTATACATACATTTAAAAAATTTTAATTTGACTAATATTCAGATTTAAATAATATTCTGTCCATTTTTTACTTAATGGCATGGGGACTCAAGATTTTTTTACATTTAAAAGATACAAAAAATAACTACTTTTCAAAAATTAATACACTGATTATTATTGATTAAAATTATTTAATTTGTTAATATTTATATAATAATTAATCTGATAATTATAAAACAAGTATTTTTTATTTATTTTCTTTATGGTATACATATATATTTAGACAAACAACAAAATATCAACAAAATGATAGTATATCTTATAGTGTAGTCTTATATCTTATTGAATATATTTTTAACATAATATAATTATATGAATTATTTTGTTTTTTTTTACTTACAAAATAATTAATAATTGCATTTTATTATATTTTGATATAATTATTCGAATATTAATTTTATTAAAATAAATCTATGTTCCATTATTTCACAATATATAAATAGTGGATACATTTTTTTCAGAACCTATTTTCCTTACTGAATATTAATTTACTTTTTAATATTAAATATTATACAAGTATTCACTTATATTTTTAATATTGTTAAACATTGCAATACCTACCATGGTAGGTATTATACCTACTAATATTTATAAAATGGAAGTATTTAATTCCAAAATTTCATATAAATATTATATTTGTTAGAAATGTAATATATACTATTGTTGTGAATCATACATATTTAATAATAGTATGTGCATTGCAAGACAATTATTTATTTAATAATTGAAAATATAAAACTATAATAATACTAATTTTATTTTATATTCAATAGGAATTCCCTGTTACCTTTAATAATCGGCCATCTTTCTTTGAGGTATCCACTTATGGAAAGGAAGATCAAGATGATTGGGTTTGATACTATTTATATAATTATATAATATATAAATTTATTTTTTTAATTTAACTTTATAATAACACATTTATTAATTATATCAATTATTATCACAGAAATGGGAAAATGTTGACTAGAAATTAAGAATGATATAATTGACTTTTATTAATCTAATATATCAATGAAGTGTTATTATAGAAAAGATATTTTATATTATTAATTATATTGTTAAACTATTACTATTATTATTATTATTATTTAAATATTTATTAATAAATATTTATGAGCATCAATGATTTTATTATACTTTTTAAGACATATAATTATTGTAGTTTATATGGTCAATTTATAGATATATATAAATTAGATTTGATATTATTTGAAACAATTATTTTAATTTTATTTGTTAATTAATTGTTAACTAAAATATTTAATTATTAAATCTGTGACATTAAATATTATAATATCATATTATTTGTAGGATAACATTTTCAATAGGTTACAGTAGGTTAAAAATTAAATTTATCAGACACAAAGAATGAAATGAGATCACTCTTCTTAAGGATACAAATTAACATAAGATAAAATAAAAAAACATAAACATATAATAGAACAATGATAATAGGGATATAGAAGGGATATGTAGCATACATATGGTATATATGAAATTTAGATAAAGAGAGATCATATTAAAAGTTTTTAAGCATATAAGAAGTTTGAACGAGTATAGTATTGTAATAAATATATTTATTATATACATATATATAAAGACATATATGTAACTGAATTACATTTTATGTTATAATAATTTGAGTGATGATGCAAGTAAGAATATCATGAATATTGAAGTTTGTGAATAGTTCTGAATGTGGTAATATAATTAGTAGAAGATACATAATTAGAAGAATTTAGGGTAATTAGTAGGATAATGGGTTAAGGAAAGGAGTATAAATAGGGACAATTTATGTCAGGGAACACAGTTTATGAGTAGAAATGTTAGTTGAAATGAGTCAATATAGGATGTGTGAGATAATATAGTTATTGCCTGCCTAGTATAAGAAACTAACTCAGATAACCAGATCATTTAAGTTTATAACTATTTATGCTATAATAGGTGTAGATTATTTAATGTATTAAGAATAAGTATCTGCTAAGTATATATAGACGACGTCCATTGGATGTGTATGTTTGTAATATTCCATACGAAATATTATTTCCAGACATATTATATCTCCCTTCTTACGATTAATAATATGATATAATATGATAATAAATAGAGTAAATAATCTTGGATAAAAAATGAAAATAACAAACGTAAATAAAAACCAGCAAACCTCTCCCGCAACGTATTGTTCTATAAGTCGATCATGTGACCTCGATATTCCTCCTGGACTGTCTTACTGAATGGTAGTATCATATTTATATTACGTCTTATTTGCCTTATATCTGTATCTAAGACATACGATCGATAACTACGGAGATCGATATACTATTTTGACTATCTTCTGAAGATCTTTAAAATAAAATTCTTCATTGTTTTCTATTTCTCTCTTTTCTATAGTATACTTCTGAAGTATACTTATTGTCCCGGTATTTCATATTTTTCACTTTATTTTCTTTATTTGATTCAATAAATTTCTGATGATCAATTCTTCTTACTATTTTTAGTATTATTGGTACTATTGTATTTAATCTTATTCCCATTAAAAGTTCAGCTGACGATATGCCGAAGATAAAAGGTATACTTTTATATGCCAGTAATCCTAGATATGGATCATCTTCTTTTAGTAAGATATTCTTTATTTTTTTCACTCTTTTCTGCTAATAAATTTCCTTGGAGGTGCTTGGATGATGAGGTAATATAGTGAGAATTATAACTTGGAAAATCCTTTAAACTCCTTGCTGGAGTACTATCTGCTATTATCCCAAACGACTGTATATTGAATGCCATAAATGTCTTGAAAATAATAATGTCATTTATTAAATAACTCTATCTGATAATTCATTCTTTAGCAATAGAGTGTCAATTTCAATATATCTGGAGTAATAATCTACTATTATAATATATTTCTTTACATTTTAAGTATAAAGATCTGTTACAACAATCTCCAATCTTTATGTTGTATAGGTATTATATTCATCGGTTCTTTGATTTTATACAATTCACTAACATTTTCTGTAATTTCTTATCATTATTCAACGTCTCTACTCATATGCCAAATCACAACACACATAATCGTACTCTTGCTTGATATTTGGACATACCGTGGTTTCCCACATGTAGTTCTTCTGAAATCACTTGATGTGTTATAGGAATTACCAATCTATTCTAGTATGTTAGAAAGCTCATCATCATGTATACGTTTTCTTAGTTTTCATAGTATTTACTTAGATCTGTAATCTTCCTATCTTTGTACAGCCATCCGCTATGTAATTTGTCAATAACTTCTTTTATTATTAAATAATCCTCTTAAATTATTCTTATTTTCTTAAGTTTCTCTATACACCAGGGTAAAAGTAGATTTTACATATTTATTTACTTCCAATCTAATATACTAGGAGTTATTGTTTTATTAGAAGAATATATTGATATATAATCCAGATTACTGTATATTTGTCCTATACATTTTATATATTTTGTATTTATGTTTATTATAAAAATAATGCACTCATAATAAAATGTCATGTGATATTTAATAAAATAATTAAAAAAAATATTAAAAATAAAAATTCAACAATTATTTTTTTATATATATCAACATTTTTCAAAAATGATACTCCATATATTAAAAAGTCTTATACTATTAATTATATTCTAAATAGTATTTAAATATAATTGATTTAAATATGCATCCATTTAGTATGTGAATTCAACGTTTTAAAATATGGGTGGCATAAACCTGATTGTATACATTATGGTCATATTTTATAAATCTACTTTCTGTAGAATTGATAAATATTTCCATAAACTTTTATTTCCTATATTATTCATTAAGTTCCTTGCAGTTATATTAATTAAAATATTTATACTAAGATGCATATTCAACACTATAGATGAGTTTTAATGGAGACCACCCAGTAAACAGATGACTTTCAAATATTGGGTGGCTTAAGCCTGTACACATATATTGTAGGTGGGTTAAATCTTATATTATACATCTATATATATATATATATATATATATGTATATATTGACATACATATATTTTACATGAAACACATACATACGTCGTATGTCATATCATATGACTCATATGTCATAAAATGTAATTATCATAGACATTGTCATTACCTAATTGTAATGTAGGTATATATAATATACCTATATGATAATAATATACACATTCATAAAAATCACTCTCATAATTGTTCGACCTATCAAATAAACTCATGAATAAATACACGCACGATATCGCATGCACTTATATTATATTTTATTTCAGTGATATGATATATAAAATATTAACATAGAAGCAAGCATTTTCATTGGTCATGTGACCCGTATTGCTAACATTAGTTGGCAATATTGCACACATTTGATACACCTGTTAAATAACCCCCACGCACTTAATATTGAATATAAAGTAAATTGTATATATTTATATTCTTCGTATTTAATTAATCTTTCCAATGGTTCTTTGAAATATTTAATTAATGGTAGATTTATTAACGAAAATGATGAATAAATACATTATTATTTAGTACATTTTCATTTGTAAATCAATTGTTGATATAATGATCAATATTAGAATTATGAATACAATTATTAAAATAAAAAATACATATTATTAATAGAAATATGATACTGAATACAATTTGCATATATATTGTTGTTGATTTGAACAATAGTTACATATATATCGTAGTGGCCCATATTACACACAATTCCACTATATATATATATATATATATATATATATATATGTATATATAGGGGAAAGTCTCCGATTACCGACCCCCTCCTAATACCGACCCCTCTCGTATCTCAGTAACTATAAGATATATCATAAAATTATATATACATGAACTGTTAGTAATTTAATAATAAATATGAATAGTTATTTTGTTTTCAAAAATATTTAATCCTACAATTGTTATTTGATAAAATGTAATAATCTGTTTTTACTTTTTAAATATTTGAATAATAACTTTTTTTAAATAATTGTAAATACTTTATTAATTAAAACTGAAAACTTGATTTTGTGCATAATATTGTATATCAATAAAAATGTTTATAATTAGTATACAAATAATTTAATGTGAATAACTATTAACCAATATATCTTAATTATAGCAACCCATATTATTTTCCTATTACCGACCCCCTAAATTACCCTAATACCGACCCCATGTGATTTATAATATCCAATCAAAATAGATACGTATTTTACTTAAAAATATGTCGTAAGTTGTTTATGTATCATTGATATATATTTATGATTCACGAGTCCAGTTGATTATAAACATAGCATGTATACACATACTACTTGGAATCAAACTAAATTACATTTTAAAATAGCTATTATATGTATATACCTATTTAATACTTATAAATACAATTTGGAAATATTTAATTGAGAAATAATAAAGTTATGGTGATTTTAAGATATTGTTAGGGTGTCGGTATAAGAGTAGGCTACTCTCCCCTATATCAATAAATTAGACTATTAATTTCATTAAATAAATATACATTATTAAATAAGTTATGGTTAAATAAGTATTATAAATAAATTAAACTATGCATACATCTTATCTATAGATACATCCTAACTATATATCCGTATAGGGGATAGTCTCCGATTACCGACCCCTAAATAACTATAGTTATACAAATATATTTGTAATAACTTATTAAATATTCAGTATATTTATTTGAAATTTTGTAATTCTGGTAATATTATGGTAATAAATAATTTTGCTATTTTATATTTTTGATATCAATTATATATTGATATATTGATATCATTATATTGACAAGAATAACCTGGGAGGTCGGTAATCGGATACATTTGCCTAATACCGACCCATTCTCCTATTACCGACCCCCTAAAATAATAGTTGTATAAATAATTGTATTATTATAATACCCAATAAAAATAGTAGATATTATTATTATACATTTTATTTAAACACTTTTTAAACGGAAAAAAAACGTTAACAAATATGTGGTGGAGATATACATAAATATAATTAATTATAACATGCACGCAACTTATTTTTTATTGAATTTATGTTAATAGTAATATTTAATTTAAATTTAAACTTTATAGTAATTATTATTAGGGTAATTATATTAAAATAGTGTAGGTATAATAGTGTAATTAAATATATTATTATTTAATATTTATTTATTAATCATTATGTATATAATCAACTGGAATCCCTGGAATCATGAATCCTATATCTATATCAATGATACATAAACAACTTACGACATATTTTTAAGTAAAATACGGATCTATTTTGATTGGATATTATAAATCACATGGGGTCGGTATTAAGGTAATTTAAGGGCTCTATAAAAAAAAATAGAAAAACCACATGGTTTGCTATAATTAAGATATATTGGTTAATATTTTTTAAATTAAATTGTTTTTATAATAGTTTTAAACATTTTATTGATCTACAACATTATGCACAAAATTAAGTTTTCTTTTAATTATATTAAATATATTTCTATTAATAAAGTATTTACAATGATTTAAAAAAAGTTATTATTAAAATATTTAAAAATTATAAACAGAATATTACATTTTATAGAATAACAATTGTAAGATTAATATTTTTAAAAAAAAACCTACTTATTCATATTTATCATTAAATTACTAACAGTTCGTGTATATATACATGTATATATATATAATGTGTTATATCTCATATAGTTACTGAGATACGAAATGGAGTCGGTAATCGGAGACTTTCCTCTATATATAAAGTATGATATTATAAATATATATATTTAAAAATTATTTATATTTTGTTATATTTGATATAAATATTTATAAAAGATACTTTTTTTTACTAAAATTACGATATCTATCTTTAATAATATATCTTTTTATATTAATAAAAACTATTGATAATTATATAATAAAAAAGATTAATATGAAAAGTAAGAAATGTAAATAATTTTATTTTGGGGAAAGTCTCTGATTACCGAACCCCTCCTAATACCGACCCCTATCGTATCTCATTAACTATAGTTATTATATACTCTTATATATAATATATATCAACACATTATATACATGAACTGTTAGTAATTTAATGATAAATATGAATAAGTATTTTGTTTTAAAAAATATTAATCCTACAATTGTTATTCGATAAAATGTTATAATCTGTTTTTCATTTTTTATATATATTAATAATAACTGTTTTTAAATCATTGTAAATACTTTATTAATTAAAATACAACTTAATATTGTGTATAATAATGTAGATCAATAACATTTTATAACTATTATAAAAATAATGTGAATAACTATTAACCAATATATCTTAATTATAGCAACCCATGATTTTCCTATTACCGACCCCCTAAATTACCCTAAATTACCTTACCAACCTCATGTGATTTATAATATCCAATCAAAATATATCCATATTTTACTTTAAAATATGTCGTATGTCGTTTATATACCTACTGATTAATAAATAAATATTAAATAATAATATACACTATTTTAATATAATTAGGTACTATAATTACCTACTATAAAGTTTAAATTTAAATTTAATATTAGGTACTACTATTAAAAAATAAATTCAATAAAAAATAAATTACGTCATGTTATAATTAATTATAGTTATGTATATCTATTTTTATTGGATATTATAATACTACAATTATTTATAGGTATAAAATAATTATTTATTTCCTACCACGATTATTTTAGGGGTTCGGTAATATGAGAAGGGGGTCGGTATTAGGCACATGTATCCGATTACCGACCCCAGGTTATTCTTGTCAATATAAGTATATCAACAATTTATAATAACCACATTATTAATTGCCATAATATTACCCTAATTACAAAATGTTAAATGAATATATTTAATATTGAATAAGTTAATTTAGGTTAACATAATTATAAATAATCATTTAGGGGTCGGTAATCGGAGAATTTCCCCAAAGTATTTATTTAATTGAAATTACATTTAATAATATAAAATCGTAGGCCCTGGATTTCTATTTATGAATATATCAAGTCACGTCTCAAAATGAAGGCCGCATATATCACACGTAATCGTAATATAGGGGATTGGCCTCTTACATGTCTATGGATATAGGTATATAGGCCTATGATTGACTTGTATTGGGATAATACAATTCAATGGTACCTATGTATAATTTACACATAACAATTATTTTATCATTCTAATGTCTTTGCAAATATTTTATTTCAGTAAATATTTGATATTTATACTAAGTATCCGGTTAACTATTGTGGACTATTATTATTAATAATTTATAAAATTAAATATTATAATTATTATTTCCTTGTTATTTCTGATAATAAATTATATTTGTATTATTAAATTTTAATTGTTATTTTAGAATATCAATTATTCAAATATCAATATTGAATCTGTAATGTCTCTTGTTATTCTCTCATTGATTTCAGGAATAATTTATTATCTTTATAAGAAAATTAAATCTCCAAATGGTTAGTTATTTCGATTATAAATTATTAACCAAGGTGATTAACATACTATTAATTAACTACTTAACATACCTATATATATAATAACCTACTAATGTGTATTTATTGAAACCATGATATAATATTATATTATAGATTATTTATTAATTATATATTAAATATATATATATATATTTATATATATATTCTTAATATTTAAACATCCTATTATATAAATATTCTTAATTAATGTGTCGGCATATATAGGCCTTTATATAGACCTTAATAGTAATATAAATAAATGTAATTATTATAATGTATACATTATATTTACACATACACCAATACATGTACACAGTTAATGCTATAGGAAGTTATGATAAATGCGATGCATCGTTATACGGTAAAAATGCGAACGAGTCAGCTTACGAATATCGCGGACCAAAAGCTGAACCATTGAAATCCGTAAAAGTTGGGCATGTAGATGGCAACCTGTGTAGCTATTACCCGCGCCACTACCCTAGTATTCTTGTTATCGGCGGACAGAAGTGTATACGACACACGCTAAATTGTGTAACCCCATATTCAATTGATCCGGTAGTTGAAAAAAGAAAATTAGAGGTTTGTGAATATATCAAATAGAATAGTAGATAAATATTATTTACTAATTATATATATGATACAAATTATATCTTCACATTTTCAAATTTTACAAATTCCATATGTAAAATTAAATTAAAATTTGTATTTGACAATTTGATTATTAAATAAAATAATATAGGATAATATAATAATATAATAAAATAAATTAAAATGATAATTATATATATAATTAGCAAATTTTCATATATAATTTCAAATACAATTATATTAATAATTAAGTAGCTACTAGCTACGTATTTCTACATAAATGTGTATATTTTTCCTACACTACAGAATACTTGTAAATAAATGAAAATTCATAGAATTTCACAGCCTATCACATTTAGTGATACAAACTAACATATATTTATAGTTTATTAGGTAAAATATAAATCTATGCTAAGTTAGCATTGCTAACTACAATGTAGGTAATATCTAACATGTGTTTGCAAACACATAGGTTACCTATTAGGTAACATAATATGACGAATTCACATATATTAATATTATTAAAAATTAAAAAATATGTATTTTTATCAAAATATGAAAATATAGGAATATATACCCAACCTTTTTGTTTACCCAGCAAACAGTAATAATATCATAATAGCAGCATAACAGCATCTTTAATATCCTAAAATGTTTACATTGTGCTATTATGCTGCTATTGTGTTGCTATTCTAATAATACATCGTACAAATATTTATTTAAAAACAAACATATTTCTGTTAATAGTGCTGTCATAAAACATATTTTATATTAACAACTATTCTTTACTATCTAATCGTAACAACACGCACACACATTTATATCATGAAAGCCGTTTCAGATTTTTATTTTTTCCATGAAAATAAATGTATATACATTATACCTATATACATTATATATAACTCAAAGATAATACTTTAGGAATTATATGTATAGATACACTTATTATAGGACTTTTATATACGTAAAACTCTGGCTTAAATATATAATTAAGATGAGTATATATAAAATCATAGATAGGAAGAGATATACGCATTTACTTTTATTTTTCTAGCTCTATATGAAAATAAGCAAGAGAATTATTTAGCTATATAAAAAATCACAAAATACATAAAATAAAATAAATAGAGAGGTTTTCAATTTTCATAGAGCTAGTAAGGATTTCCTTCGAAAAATCCTTGGAGCTAGAGCAAGACCTCCTATAACCTAAAGGTTATAGGATGTTATAGGAGGTCTTGGCTAGATTATCTAGCCTAGATAGACTTCTCTCAAAGATTCTGCGGAAAATTTCTTTCGGAAAACCTTTGCTTCTCTCTAGAGAGACTTCTCTCCTGATCTATGTCAATTTTCGATGTTATATATTATTATCTTTGAATAACATCCGGGAATGTTATGTTGACAATTTATTATTATTAATTACTTACTTTTAAAAATAAAATTTCAAATATTTCAAGATTAAATAAAAATGAAAATATTAATTCAGTAGAATTAAAAAGAAAATTATAATAAAATAATATATCTTATTTTTAAAGTTTACGCATCAAAAATAAAGGTTATCATTTTAAATAAACTTTATTATAATTTAAAAATTATTATTTTGATATTTTTATTTCCTCGTTTATATTTCCATAAAATAATATATACAAATTGTAATTCATTATTTATTTTGCATAATTATTTTCAAATATATGATAAGTCTTATTTAGAAATTATTAAGGCTTTCATAAAATCGTAGTAACATATATCGAATATTATTACATAATTATTGTTACAATAACCATAAATATTTACCAATATATATTGCGTTATAATATTATATATTTAAATATATGTTAAATAAAAATACGTAATTTAAATAATATATAATAATTATGTATATATTATAAATTGGAAGATTATACATGGCAATAGTTTAGTTAAATATTTTACATTTTAATAATTTTATATCAAATAATAGCTCTATATAATATAGTATATCAAACAATGTTTGATTCAAACATGAACCAGTGTTTATACTATGCTTGACAAGGTATAATTTAAAATACTCGTTGTGGAATGAAAATATAATATATATTATATTTTCATTCTTCATATTAGTTTATTATGTACACTAGTGTAAAATACCGAAACGAGTATTTTAAATGATACCTCATTAATCATAGTAAAAAAAACGGGTCCATGTTAGATATAATAATTATATTATAATTTATAAGATTATCTTAAATATATATATAAATGAATTGGATCTATAGTAAATTGAGGAAAATTGTAATAGGTCGAATCTAATATACCGATACATCCATTAGGAATTTAGTGTAATTTCCATATTAATAATAAATACATGTACTATATACCTATATGTATAACAGTAATTTAATATTACATGAATTTATGTATTAAATAAATATTGTAAATTTAATTATAATAATATAACTTTAATATGTAATGTCACCCTCTTCAAAAGTTGCCTTAATTTACCATCACAGTAACCAATTCATTGTTGTAAATTATAGATTATTAAATTAAATGTAAAATTTTTTAATTTGATCTCGGCATCATAATAAAAAAAAATGCGGGCCATATTAGATAAATACTAACAATTATAATATATTTATAGTGTTTTAATTTTTATAATTAAGAATTATAGATTAATAAAAATTAGTATACTATTATTATAATGTATAATATCTATTATATTAAATTTTGACAACGTTTTCTCAATATTAAATTATAAATATATGTATATAATGGATACATGAGGAAGTTATTATATTTAAAATTATAAATCATCACATACAACTCTCGCCACAATATAATATATGCATATATTTAATTGAAATATGAATTCAATAATGATATATTTTGCAACTTATAGATATTAAATATTTAATACAGTATTTAAATAATTGTATTGTATAATATATAATGTATATAATTCATGTCATAATGATATATCGTATATAATTATATTTATAATATAGTATTATATTTATAATATAGTATTATATTTATAATATAGTATTATATTTATAATATAGTATTATATTTATTACAGTTAAAACGTAAGAAGGTGCGATCGTTTTGTCTACGATTTGGTCAGACATTTCCGTACTGCACAGGTCGTAGAAGTTTAATGGGTAATTTTCTCACCAAACCAAATGTCGAAAAACGATCCGAAACTGGCGCCGGTAATGGTTTACGTTTTGGCGTTACAGACATGCAGGTTTCAGATATTAATAATTATAAATTAGTTTAACTTAATAACTTGTTAAGAAAATTAATTATTTACATTATCGGAATACTAAATATTATAATTTAAATTATACAATATAATTTTGTTGTTGAAGAAATAATTATATTTTATATATATATATATATATGTTGATTGAATTGAAAAGGGTTGGAGGACTAACATGGAAGATTCACATACGACCTTGACTTCATTAAATCATCATAAAAATGAGTTTGATACATGGTCATTTTTTGGTGTATACGATGGACATGCCGGAGGAGAGGTTGCAAAGATTGCGTCAAATGATCTTTTGCCTACTATTATAAGTAATGAACAATTCGCGGAAGCAGCTTTGAAACTATCTAAAAATGAACAGGTACAATATTGAAAAAGTATATTATTATTTTAGCCTTTTTGAATTTTTATTATATTAGTATTTTTATACGTTTTAAATTAAATATATATATATATATAATTTATTAAATTTGAGATTTTAATTTGATAATTAATAAGAATAATTTATTTATAATTAATTATTATTTGCAAAGTAATTAAGTATTATTTAATACATATGTATATACAATTTATTAATGAGTTTTTATTAAACGAATTAATATATCACTTTATATTATTATCCACTGGATAGTATCCAGGTATTGTAAATATAATGATTGTATATAGTTTTAATAATTTTGTATGCATAAATTATTTAATAGCTGTTTACATAATATATAATATGTAAATAGTTTAATTCAAAAGTTTATTATTGATTTCATTATATTTATAAAGATGAAATGTGAAAATGAAAGAATCAATGAAAGCAATGAAACTATATGTTCTGATGAGGATATTAACAATGATATATCTGCTGGTATAAGAGATGGATTCCTTGAACTTGATGCTACTATTCGACGGTCAAGTGATGTGACCAGTGGCCGAAATCGCTCTGGCAGTACTGTAACAACTGTTCTAATCACTAAAACTAAATTTTATTTTGGTTTGTATTCAAATTGATTAATTAATTAACATTTATTTATAATAAACTATTTTAATGAAGTTTATTCTAGATATTATACAATGCTCAAAGTATATTTTCTATTTTAATTATCTTTAAATAATTAAATTATGCGATTTTTTATGATGAATTCATATTTTTTATATAAATATATATTTAAATTTAAAAAATAACTCCATTTAGAATGATTCATTAATGTAATTAAATATAAAATTATATATTATGTAGTAAACATAATTATAAAAAATATGCATTATTTAAATTTGTATATTTTTTAATTATTGTGTATTTCTTTTACTTTATGCTTTAAGTAATAATTTAATATAACATATTTATATAATTATGAAGTTAAGAATATTTTAATAAAATTTGTGTACGGTATGAGTTAAAATATAATATGATAATTTATATATATATAATTATATTGTTTATATATTCAATTAACTACAACAAAATTTGATACAAATATTTTAGCTAATTGTGGAGATTCGAGAGTCATTCTCTCTCGTAATGGTAAAGTTCATTTTGAATCTAACGATCACAAACCATCAAACGAGACTGAGGTCAGGAGAATTATCGAAGCAGGAGGTCAAGTAGTCACTCAGGTATGTCGTCGACCCAACAACTTTACAACATTTGTTATATATATATATAATTAAAACCACTAATAATTAAACTTGATTATTTTAGAGAGTAAATGGATCTCTAGGTGTTTCTCGGTCACTCGGTGATTTCGATTACAAGAAAGTTGATTCTCTTGATGTATGCAGACAGCTAGTGTCTCCAGAGCCCGATGTCACTCCGATAGATAGGAAATATCCCTCGGAATTGTTTGTATTTTTAATTTACCGAATTGGTAAATTTATTATATTAAATAATTTAGATTATTATTTTATTACTGATACATTTATTAAGGTTAATTATATTTTGAACACTAACAATTTCTGTTTGTAAATTGTTATAGTGGAAATTTGAGATGAAATAGGTATTAATGAATGCTCTTCCAGTGGAAAATTTAATTCAAATATCATATAAAATTAAACTTGTTCTATTTTATTTATATGATTTTATGCAATGGAAATCATTCTTATTATTCAGATATTTTCTACTTGAATACAAATTGACATTTAGTTTTTTAATGCACCAAACATATAATATATTTTATCACAGATAATTTATGTCAATTAAATTTAGAATGTACATACAAATATATATGACTTAAAAATCATAAATAGTCTTATATTTATATCATATTATTATAAGTTATATTTATAAAATCTATTGAAATCTATTAGGTGATATTGTATTTTTATATATATACTAGATGATTTTTATACATATTTTTTCATTTTAATCTTTATATTATATATGTTTAAAATATAAAAGTTAAGTCCATATATAAAAGTTGTTTTAAATAATTAAATTATTTATAAGATGACATTTTTTTTTTAAATTAATAAAATAAACTCACATTAGAATATGAATATACAAATTTATTAAAAAGTAATTCTTAATTAAATTTTGCTTCAAAATATACAATGATTATACAAATTAGTGCAATTCAATATATATAATTAATTGTGATATTATATAATGTTCAGTGTGGCCGGGTGTTTATTGGATTATTTCAGCTAGCCAATCAGTGAACCTGATTGACATATATAAACAGGAGATATTTTATACATAGGGAGATTGGTCTCGGATAATGAAGCGGAAACTTCTTGGCCTAAAATGATAAATATCTTAGTAGTGTTTTTTCATCATCTCGAAAGAGTAAATTAGTCGATCATATATGCTACATAAATTATAAAAAATATTTATTTAGTCTATAAAATAACTTATTAAATATTATTAAATAATATTAAATATTACTTCATATATTTATAATACAAAATATACACATTTTAACGCGCATAAACTATAATACAATTTTTAATAATTTAAATAGATAATTTTAATATTCATAAAATCAGTATTATTGATACATTTTTTAATCAGTATTATTTGCCTAATGAAATATTATTTGGTGATCTATTTTATTAATTTTATAATTATGATTATTAATGATCAACGAATAAAAATAAAATATAATGAACATATATTATTTAATTTATTATATTCTATAATATTTGTTCTATTAATTGATTTATAAATTATATAATATATGATAGTTTTATTTGTAGTTATAATTAGTAGATAATAAATATTATATTCTACTATTATTTATAATATCATTATTTAAATATTACTGATCCATTTATAATATATTTAATTAATATTGATTTTTTTTTACAATAAAATTAATTATGTGATAAATAAATATAATATTCTTGTTATATAGTACTACAATTTAATTATTTCATATATCTATCATATATATTTAACATTTTTATAATAACTATTTTTTATACAATTTTTAAATTTCATATTTATAGAAAATCTGTCAGGAATTGATTAATATAGGTGTATTTAGAATAGCTATTTCGAAAGAAAGAAAAGTATCTAAATTGGTATCAACTATTTTGATTTTTAGTGCTGCACTGATAATTATTGAAATTAATATAGTAATCACAATTATTATATTTAAAATGTACATTTTTTTTGGTAGCTTTATATATATATATATATATCAGCAGTTCTAGAAAATTAAGTGAATGTTTACATTTATAAATAATTAAAATTTCATCTTATTTATAAAACAACCATATTTAGTGTTATAAATATCTCAAATTTAGTATTGTACAGTTTTATAATATAATAATTAGATCTTGAATACTATAATCATATTTCTTATTTAATATTTTTATCATAATTAATTAATATAATAATTATAATATTATAGAAATCAAGGAGATGAATTTATCGTATTAGCATGCGATGGCATTTATGATGTGATGTCTTCTGCGGATATTTGTGATTTTGTTCGTTCTAGAATGCAAATCACAAATAATTTAGAAACTATCACGTCCGAATTGATCGACACCTGCCTTTACTTGGTTATACACATATATATATAATATTAATTATAATTTCATTAGTTATATTTTAAATCATTAAATACTAATATATTTTATTATATAATATATGTAGACTAATCAATATTAATTCAAACATAAATATAATTTTATTTTATAAAATTGATATCGTTATATAAATAATCTAATATAAAATTTATTAATAATATAATTATGAAAGAATTATATTAGTGAACAATTTTATATTTAATTCGTTCATAAAAATTAAATAAATAATAGGTACTTTTTATAAGTTTACAAAATAGGTTAATTAAATATTTGTATATATTGTTAATATTATTGAGATTGTTATTTATGTTATATAATCGATACTTAATTAATTTAAAAATAATAATATATATTAGACTGTTTCAATAATGTAATGAAAACTAAAAGGTTCCGATAGAAATATTATATATAGTTTGAGGATTAACTTGGCGATTACAAATATGAAAATAATTTTTTAAATAATGTCTTCAACATGGCTCCCTAGAGCAACATTTATTATTTCCTACCTTATCCTTTACATGTTATTAATAAATATTTAATTTTATTGTTTATTAAATTTATTAGTGATTATTTTCTATTCCTAGATCAAAATAGTAATAATTGTACTAATATGTTGTAAGAAGATAAATAATTATATTAACCTTAACCTTATTTATTTTATTATAATAGATAATATAATATTAGTGAAATATATTACTATGTAACAGGTTATATGCTAGTTAACTTTATCAGTTAATATTAATAACAATTAGTATATTTAATTAAATATTTTAACACACATACATTATATATTTATAGGATAGCAAAGACAACATGAGTGTAATTATTGTAGCACTGGAAGGTGCTCCAAAGTTATGTCCTAATGAAATAAACAAGGAGGCTAAGCTTAACCTTGACATTGAGTCATCTATAAAAGGTATATTTAATTGTTTATAATAAATATGACTATTTTTATAACAAATTATTTCAAAATACTATGAATTACTGCTTTAAGTGTATTAATATTGATTACTTTTATGATTATTTAAGAGTATAATAATATTTGTGAGTGTAAAATAAATATTTACAAATTGCATATCATGTATATAATTATATAAACATAAAAAAAAATGATAATTTAAGTTTCAGTTTCGATATTATCTCTATAACACGTGAATGTATAAAGTGAAACTTATTAAATGCAGCTAATTATAAATAAATATGTGATATTTTATTATATTTTATAAAAGTTATCATACCTTCATTAATTTATAATCAAATTATTTAATATATAAAATATTTAGTTTGGAAACAATTTGTAATGTAAAAGTATGATTTATGATGTTATGATATCTAAACGTTTTTTATCAATATAGAATATGAAATAAAAAACCAATAATGTAATTTTTAATTTCAAATTCCTACTACTAATAAATGTATTTTAATAAAATATATTTAATAATTCAATATAATTTACGATTATATATATTTTAATTACCTATATTTTTAGAATTATAATAATAAACAAATATTTATAATATATTGTTGAATAATATATCTATTCACCTTAACTTAAATTATAATACATTATGATTTCAGAATTCCTTAATGAGAATCCCCAGAGTACCTGGGAATGTTTAGCTATTCTTATTCGTTCACTGGATTGTAATACAGAATTAGTGATGCCACCTGGTGGAGGTATTCAATCAAAGTTAGTGATTGAAAGTCATTGAAAGTGTTAACGTATTATTAATATATTAATAACATATTGTTTTACAGGCATATCTATATTGAAAATGTATTAAATCGATTAACAAACAAGCCAGAATCTAGGGATGCTTAATGGTAATATATTTATTAAGGCTATAATATATTTATAATTATTTAAATTATTAGAAATATATATTAATATTCAATTTATTATTACAGACTTTAATAAAATATTTAATGAGAAAGTAAGAAAATAAACCTGGCCTTTTCATATGAATTATAATAAATTAAAAAAAATATCATTTTATTTCATAAATTATAATTATTTTAAAATAAACGTGGGTACAAAATTAGAATACAAAATATAGAGTAATACGTAATACAATAAAAGTATTATAATAAAGTAATATTTGTCTGACTATTGCCGTTATCAATGAATGTAACACCCTGATCACTAATTGGAACGTATTTATCGTTAATTTTGACTAAGAGGATCGTTCGTTCGACATTTGACCTTTGAACTGAATCTGGATGGTGAGGAATCCACTTGTGAACTACAAACCCCTGAAAATGTATGGAAATATTTAAAATTTAACTGTTCTGGTATAATTTATTGAATATTGACCTGCATGCCTTTCTGTGGAGTCCAAGATGACCATCCATTAGTACCTCCAGCCAATCGCCATTGTTCATTGGGCCATTGAACATCTATTCTCCTTCCAAGATTTATATTATTGAAGACAGCTTTAGAATCATTAATCTATTGAGAATATGATAAAATAAACATTTTATAGATAAATATCATATATGCATTAGTTGTGATTTATTTATCTAATTATGTAAAATAATATCAATAATTATATAAACTATATTTCTTAAATTTGTATATTATATATTTAAAAAATAAATATGCTAATTTATAATATACTGTTGAATATACAGACAGTTGTAGCATTAAAATTTACTATATACAAATATGCTGTATTATAATTTTTAAGTAAATATCACTGTATACATTTACGAGGTAATATAATAAAACCAATATTTATATAAATATTAAAGATAGACCACTTACTATAGTGAGATTGATTATTATTATCAATACAAGGAAGATTGCTATGAATAAATAATCTACGGTGAAAGGAATAATCGTAATAGTTAAATGTGGGATAGGATACATACATAGGATACATACATATATATATATCTGTATATTTTAACACTTTAATTTTTAGCTACATATTAAATTATTCATTGTTGTTTTCAATGCACTCAACTATTCTACTGTAATATATGAATCACAATAGTCATCCATATGTATTATAGATTTGCAATATCTTTGATAATATAATGTAAATAATTACGTAATTTATTCTACTGTATTATCTTGATTGATATATTTTTATTGATATTTGACCATTATTTCATTGACATTTTGTTATGGTATTTATACATTTTTATATTAATTTATATCTAAATATTATAAATATTTAAATTTAAAAAAATTTAATTATTAGACTTAAATATTATTAATATATCGTCGATAGAATAATCATACATTACTTAAAAATCATCCAAGATTAATGGCTACTCTTCCATGAAGTTCCTCTCCTATAAAATTAATGTATATTATTTGTGAGTTCCATAAACAATGCATTAAATATTTTCTGAATAACTTCTTATTATACTGTTACATGTGATTAGTTATTATTATAAATGAGTACCAGTGTTGTATAAAACCTCGATATTGAATACTAAAAAAACAGTAAACAGTATACATTACATAATAACTGATAGAACTATACATATAAAAAAATCATTAATTATAAATATATATGTCAAATGTCTATACATATGTGTTACAGTGAATCATTTATTAGCATTCTTGCATTTATTTTTGCTGATAGTGCACAATTATAATTGAACATAATAGGTTTATCTTTAATAATACGTAACGCACATATATATATATATGTATGTTTACTCTATTTATATAAATAACACTATATAATATTACCATAGTATATAACATATCATACTTAATTTATATACAATTAGTATTCTTACAAGTTACTATAATATATATATATATGTTTTATTATAATTAATATATATATTTTATAAGTAAAATATGTTATTAATAGTGTTTGATAATGTATACAGTTAGATGAATGTAGATGTTATTTAATTTTGTAACATCCTAGATGCAATGTAAATAATTAAACAAATTATATAAAGTTAAATTATAATTGATACATCGATAACTGCATAATATAGGTAAATTATATTTTACAATTAGATTGAGATTCTCAATTGTATAGGAAATATTTATTTGACTGCATTCAAAGGATTGAATATAAATCTGTAAGAATAAAAAATTATAAATTTATAAATAACCAAAATATAATACTTTTAGAATAAATATATTTTGTCAAAGATAATGTAGAATTTAGAACACAGGTTGTATACTTATACATTATAATCATTAAGTTGTATTGCACTCTGAAAGGTACCAGTGCCTTTGTTAAGGATTTGAAAGGGCGAGGAAATTTTAAAAATAATAATTTTTTTTTCAATTAATTATGAAAAACAATCGAATAAAATACATCTACTGATTCATAATAAATAAATAAGATTATGATATAATTGATTATGAAAAAATGTGGTTTTTTGGTGGGCATAAATTAAAAAGTGGGGTATTGCCCACAAAATACCCCTTAAAAAAGGCACTGGTAAGTACGGATGAGGACAGTTGAACCTTGACCTTAACGCGTTGAGATTGCGACGACAGCTGTCCGGTCACCGTGGTGATGACATTGTCCGCAGTGGTTTGACCAGCGGTGGCCTTAATCTGACCGGTCGAAGGGAACATGTTGCCGGTAGTCTCCTTGATCTGTCCGTAGCTAGGCGGGGGTAGGGCTGGCGGGGTAGGGATATTCCTACTGCCCGTCGGTAAACCTTAGAAACATCACATGTTATTTCTATTTTGTATATCGTATTTTAATTATACATTTTTTATATCGTTATTGTTATTTTGGTGGAGTCTAAATTAATATCTTATAATTTGTTTACATACTTTATTGAATATATCATTAAATGTTGTTATATTTATTGAATACGATTATATTATTAAATATTAATCAGTAATAGTACTACAATAAAACTGTAATCTATATATCTATCTATTGTTATTTTGGTGGAGTCCTTTTATCACATCCATTAACTTAGATGAAGTTATTACTTTAATGTCCCTTCGAAGCCATTCTCATGTTAATACATCGAGGTTTAAACGAGAACCGATCGCTTGGTACATAATTAATAATTTAATACATAATTTAATACATAATTATATAACACAACTACAATATATTATTTTAAGACCCATTTTAAAGGTGCGGACGGGTTTCGAACTCACGACCTACCGCTCGTGTATACGATGCCTTAGCACGCCGAGCTACCTAGCCAGTCTACATACTAGTCTACATACTAGCTAGATATATATTCAATAGCCATTGCTTAGGCTACAGACAGTGGTTGATTACTTACTTCTGAATGTAGAGCTGATGTCACTGTGTCTCTTGTTCCTGCTCCTAGAGGTTGACGAGGTGATCTGCTGGCTGAATGACTCGTTGGGCTGTAGTGAACGCGCGCGTGTGTGTGTGTATTGGCTAGGGACGCTGCAACAGGGGGCGGGGACGATGGAGTAAGTCTAGGGGGACCTCCTATGTATTGGTCCCCCCCACTTTTACCACAACATATATTTGTATTGGTTACCCCTACATACTAAATCGCTCAAGCACCCCTAGTATTAGCAGGTATGGTTAAGCGGGTGGTTTATAGTGAATACAACAGTCCGTACGTGTTCATGTCTTATGTGAAATAGCGGATTTTGTTATGTATTTGAAAATAAATAAACAATAGTAACATAAACATGAGGATACGGTACGTAACTGTTATTATAGCTAATAAAGTGACATCATTCATGAATTGCTTATGATATCGCGATGTATCAACAGTAGTACATAGCATAGAGGAAATACCATTACTTGGCGGGTTTTTGTAATTTGAAAATGTCATTAACATCGGGACCGTTATTCTAAAATTAAAAATATATATTTAGACAAAATGTAAAACTACGTTATTCAATATTAAGATCTTATATATCTATATAGATCTTATTATATCTATATAATAAATATTCTTCAATTCTTTTTTAATCATCATTCTCTCTTTTGAGAAAAACCTAATAAATTTGATCACCCTATAATCAATCAATAATGCAAAAGTTATTACTTACTCGTTTATTAAAATTAAATTTATCCTAATATTTGTTAATGTTTAAATTCATAATTTTCACATGTACATTTTTTCTGTGGGATCAATAGATATTGAGATATAACAAGCCGCAAGATTTGGGTTCTCAGCGAAGTATGGTTACTACTCCCTACCATGGATAACACCTAACCTAATACAGTGCTAGCTTAGCTTTACTATCTATATTAAAGGCGATCGAAGTTGTTTCTATACTAATAGAATTTTATAAATCACTTTATTTTATTAAATAATACTAATATATGAATAATTATCTTTCATTTAAATTATTTTCTAAAACATGCGCTACACTTACGATATTGGAGTTCTGCCTTCGATAGCTGAGGCGGTACTGATAACTGGGGTCGGAGGTTAGCGAAGGGGCGTGGCTTGCGTTAGGACCCAGACTAGACGTACGATCCATGCAATGGCCGCCCGATGGGGTACAACTCTCGTTGCAGCGATACTTGATTCTATACGACGGTGGTGGTGGTGGTGGGGTGAACAGTGTGTCTACTATACTAGGATACTATACTAGGGTGGTGGTGTTACCATGGTAACCAGCGATCTCGTGAGGAGTGAGAAGTGTGGCGAGTGAATCATTTGGTTTGGTGTGATATCGTGATCGGTGTAAATTCTACCCAATATAAATAGTTATATAAGTATTAATAGGTATTATTATTGCGTCGCACGAGATCACCCCCACGAGAGCACTGGTATTCATGTCAACTATGTGCCTGCGACCTCTAGCTCCTCCTCTAATCAGCCATTATTATATAATTAAATATAATAATGGCTGATTGGTTGAGAGCCGGTCTAAAGAGTCGATATCACCAATGAATCATTAGTGAAGCAGCCTATTGTGTGCGACACGTTGACCTTGGCGCTAACCTTGTCCATATGTTACTGATGAACGACGTGAAAGACGAGAATTTGAACTCCGAACCCATGACCTTCGTGTAGGTGGAAACGTCTACGTGCGATGTACGGTGGTTAGCTAGTGTCTACGCCTGTGTGTGGGCGCGCTACCGACCTTGACTAGAATACGACGTCATTAGAGGTGACACGTAAATAGGGTAGCCTATTGGTTGGTCGCAAGAAGAGTTTATCATGTTTCTTAATACTTGCTTTGCGTTCTGGTGAAATAATCACTTTGTTGTATTAACGTAGTAATAATATACATATAAATATATATATATGTATACACAATTACACATATATATGTCCAACACCAATATCATAAAGTCAGTGTTCGTTAAACCTCAGAATGGCATCCGACACCTAGTATGCATGATCAGATATATATATATATATATATGTGCACACAAATATACACACATACACACAGACAAACATGATGATTGTAACCTGAATACTTCCCCGTTCAGGATTACGGTTCCTCAGGAAGATCAGCTCGTGCTGTTGCCCTGCCCACAGCCCTCTCACACATTCACTGTTCAACTAGTCGTGTGCGTGTGTGTGTGATGTATTAGTAGTGGTGGTGGTAGGCTATTAGCTTAATAACAAATAATAATATTGATTAAACGAATTATACATTACAACTTTGTATGTCGATTCGAGTTACCGATTCTAAAAATAGAATTCTATTCTAAAATAACTCATTGTGGAATGTATTAGTGTGTTATTTTAATTTGAATTTATAAAATTACTTATTACAAAATTATTAGTTTTAATCAATACGTTATATTATAAAGTCGATGAATTAAAAGACATTTTCGATGAATAAACCAGTAACAACGTACTTCACGAATAGACGTAACATTTAAGAGGAGAAGGGGTAAATCTAAATAAAGAACTATACGTAAATAGGAACCATTCTGATTACGTATATAAAGAATAATTACACAAGTAGCGTAACATCAGCGACTGCGACTGTAAGCTTGTATCAGTATAACTGCGTTATAGTTGTGGTTAAGCTGATTATTATCTTATCAATGTACCCAATTGAAGAAACTCAAGCCACGCATGAATAGCCACGCTTAACCGTGCTAAGGACATGAACAACAAGCATGATTACAGCATGACACAACCTTCAGCATAGCACACGCCTACCTTAATGATACGAGTACTGAAGTATCTTTTGTTCAACATTACGATACTGTAGTCGATGTCTTCGGATCTCTCGACGTGCCTGTAATCGTTGTAGCTAGTTACATGAGAGGAGATACAGTAGTGTATCATGTAGAACTAGAACAGATACATTATTAATTAGCTATAAGTATAAGTGCACTTATATAATATATATATGTATATTTCTATATATATATATATATATATATATATGTATTATATGTATATACATATATGTATATTTATGTATATATTATAAATACATTTTAATGAATATATATATATATATATATATACATATATAAATACAATAAAATATATATATTAAATAAATAAATAAATAAATAAAGTTTTCGATGATAATAATTAAGACGTAGGACTAAATGCAAAAATGTGATTGGTTATTAGATTAGGGAGTGTAAACTTAAAGTGGGCAGGCCTTACAGCTCGCGAGGGATAATTAAAACATAGTTTATATTTATTAATGTTCTAAAATATTGTTCTTAACTCGAAAAAATACATATATATTTAATATAGTACAAATAGTAATACATGGTTACGTATTGACCGATGGAGGACATGACCTGAAGGACAGCAAACTGTCGTGATTGGACAGAATCGCATTCCTCCACTGGACGTCGTCTTCGTGACAGATCACCACGGTGTCGTTGTAGAGTTTGATGTGTTCCACTAGGGTACGTACGCTGTCATACTCTTCGAATGAGGTGAAGTGATCCTGTTTAACAGATGTGTATATGTGTGTGTGTGCGTGTGGGTAGGGGTTGGGTTGTAGTAGTAGTAGTAGGGGCGCTGGAACGATTAGGTTTGTAGGGGGGACCAACCAATAAAAATAAATGTTGTGGTAAAAGTGGGGGGGGGGCAAAACATAGGAGGTCTCCCTAGATTTAAAGTGGGGGGGGGACATATCCCCCCCGTCCCCCCTGTTACAGCGCCCCTAAGTAGTAGTAGTAGTATAAGTAGACGACTAGATTAGGCAGCTATTGGGAGGCTGACCTGATGAAGTTTGAGGGCTATCTTCACAGACTTAGCGATGATGTCTGTAAGGATGTCCACATCTGTGAACACCCACTCGTCCTCCTCGCACAACAGTCGGAAGTCTCCCTTGAATATGCTGTGAATGCAGGCCAGCATCTGATCCACTCTGTACGTGCGGGGGCACGAGTTGAACACGAGTTATGGGCTAATGCGTGCGTCGCCACTACAACGCATGTTTGTTGCATAGCTCGATAGCTTGATAGCTTCCAATATATATATATAGTGCTTACAGATGTAAACATAACTTATGTATGTATGTGTGTGTATATGTATGCGTGTATGTGTGGGTGTATATGTGTGTGGGTGTATATGTGTGTGGGTGTGTGTGTGTGTCTATATGTGTATATGTGTATGCGTGTCCTGTATTGATTCTTCGTAATTTATGTGTTTGTAATATAATTAAATTTTATGGTATTTATGATCTGCGCAGTAACATGATTTATAGGTAATGTGGCAAGGACAGGACACGTCCGTTCTCTATCTCTGCAATGGTTACATTAGTACACCGAGTTATATACTTTTCAGTGGTATATTTAATTATATTTCAATGATTTAGATATTTGAATAAAAGATATCAAGGATTCTATTATGTATCTGTCCAATAAAAATGCATACATATTTTAGATTGTATTTCTATATAAAAATACGAATTTATTTATAAATTAGGTTCGAATTGAACAATGTTTTTATATTATTTATGTCGACATTTCAAATAATATAATGTGTATTAAATTATATTATGAATTTAATATAATCATATTGAAATCATTGATTTAAAAATTAGTATTTATATTGATTTTTGTATCAAATTAAAATGTGCACTCATGAAACATGATGCACAAGCATACAATAAAAGTTTTACGTTAGCAAATGTCCTGTCCTTGGTATATTATATTCCACTCGGGTGATTCTATCGTATTGCATCATGATCCAGGTGTACAAATTAAGAATATATATAAATCTATTAAATCCATTATAATATTCTCATTTCATATTATTGAGATTGTAATATAATATACTATTTGTTATTAAAATATAATATACTATTTGTTAACATATATTTACTATATATTTTAAAATATCAAATCAACTAGATATTAATCTGATTAAATGAAGTAAGCTTCAGTGGTTTCATATATTCGTATAGAAAATTCTATATATTATATATTAGTGTATAGTAGTTAAAAGTACATATCATTTCATTAGCGAATCACAATTTTATAGCAAATATTTAGATCTTATGTGAGACATTCACTAACATTGGGGAATGCTGAGAATAGCTACACACATAATGAACACCTGTGATATGATGCAGAGTGCATGGTTCTCGTGGGGATTTGTGATCTCGTTGGTGTGTAATTTAAAACAATTATTTATAAATAGTAGAATTGAGACTGCGCATGAAATCACCAACCCTCACCACATCACTCCCCACACTACATCACTCCCCACACCACATCACTCCCCACACCACATCACTTCCCACACCACATTACCCCCACACACTACATCACTCCCCACACCACATCA
Organism: Osedax fenrisi; assembly: GCA_964019155.1. NCBI lineage: Eukaryota > Metazoa > Annelida > Polychaeta > Sabellida > Siboglinidae > Osedax > Osedax fenrisi. Next base: position 69,904,526 of record OZ025240.1, on the reverse strand, counting down.
CTCCCCACACCACATCACTCCTCACACTACATCACTCCCCACACCACATTACCCCCACACACTACATCACTCCCCACACCACATCACTCCCCACACCACATCACTCCCCACACTACATCACTCCCCACACTACATCACTCCCCACACCACATCACGCCCCACACTACATCACTCCCCACACCACATCACTCCCCACACTACATCACTCCACACACCACATCACGCCCCACAACAGATCACCGGTTAGTAACCAGTGGTTACCCTTGTAATACATTATAAATGATGTGTAAAAGTGACTAGAGAACTGAGCTACACCCAACGACTATAGGCAGGTACTGACCTGGGTCTGACCTGACGCCGGGCTATCAGAGACAGTGACCAACAGAACGTGACAATCTCGTCTGTTTCAGTGATGTTAGACTCCTCACGGTACCTCTCCTTGTGACAGAACACGATCATCTCGTAGAACTCCGCGGTGAACTTCTCTAGGGTTACACCCGCTGTAGGGGTGGGGGGTGGATAAGGGGGGGTGGGGAATGTGTGGGTATATAAGGGGGGAGGTGGGGTAGATACGAGGGGGGGAGGTGGGGGTAGGTAGGGGTAGATAAGGGGGGATGTGGGGGGTAAGTATGAGGGGGTGATAAGAATAGTAATGTAATCTTCATTATTATTTACAGAAGTATAGCATTATCGGATGAACACATAAATTAGTGAAATTAACTCTTCTTATGAAGTGAACCAATAATACTATCCAAATTAAAAAAAAAATCTTCAATAATTCTCCTGAATTATTTGTTCTTCTTATGTACTAAAATGTACTTCAAGGGCAGAAATCACACTTTTAATGCTACTGTGTAATGTAGAGTGCATTATCATCACCAGGGTTGGGGTCAAATACACTTTATCAAATACAAATATAAATCAATTTTTATATACAAATACAAATACATTTTATCAAATACAAATACAAAATACAAATGTTAACTCATTAAATATTATATCATAAAATAATAATCCCTTATTAATTGAAATCTATTTAAAATATATTTAATCTCTAAAGAAAATCAATAGAATAAAAAACTGTAAACAATAGACTGGTTTCTTGGTATATTATAAGTTATAATTTATAACACCTATATATTTTCTATATAAAATATTCATTAATTCATTAATTCATAAATGTACATATACTATATGTATTATTCATAAACATTTTTGAAAATGATTGTTCTATTATATAATTTTTATTATTTAATAAATATATTCTTTAATAAAATATAAATGGTTAATTATTTGTTAATTTTTTACATTCATAAATCAATTTTTTAAATTCAACATTTTATTAAATTATTTATTTAACATATTTTTAAGTGTATTTGAAACTGTAAAATACACCAAATACGACAATAAAATACAAATACATCACTGAATAATCATTCAAATACAAATACAAATACACCAAATCAGCGTATTTAAATACAAATACAAATACAAATATGTATTTGACCCCATCCCTGATCATCACATAGGTAAACAATGAACATATATTTAAATTTGTTTATTGATGATATAAAGTTCTATTAAAATACTAAATATGATTTGTAAATTTAATTCTTAAAGTGATGTTCAAATTGAAAAACACATTCAAAGATTTTTAATAAATAATCATAGAAAACTTTATAACATATGATATACTATGTATGTATCAACATATAACTCGCACTATCTATGTAGCGTAAGTAGTAGTCAGCCACACTACTACTATCAGTGATGTCAAAATCACTGAAATAGATTTAGGTTTGACGTGATCTGCATACAACAATGTTGTCATTGTTCTATTAAATTAGCTTTTACTCACCTCATATATATGTATAGAATTTAAAACTAAATAACAATATTGTTTTATTAAATACTAGTAATGAATAATTAGTTTTCATCGTATAAATAATAATTTAAAACGCATTTTTTTTACATTTCAAAAGTGCATAGTTTGATACGAATATATATTATAAATAAACATTTATCCGAAAATACAACCTATACAGGTTGTGCTGTTAATGTTTTGTGTACAAAATAAAATTACATGATTTCGTGTATGTTTTATATATTTCCTTAGAAAAATATTTACATATAATAAGGTATTATTAATAATAATAATAATAATAATAATAATAATAATAATAATGAATATATTTATGTTTACATATTAGATTGAAATAATTATTAAATATAATAATAATAATAGTAAATATTTATATGATTATAATATGAGTATAAATAATTATATTTTAATAGATTTCTAGCATAAAGTAATCTAACGTCTACAATGACATGTATTTACAACAATACAAAATAGATAAATCAATTTCATATAAGTATTATTTCGAGTGAGCTAGTCAAACATTTATTACTGATCTCTGAAACACTCAACAAAACTGGAAATCTTGCACACGTTGAAAATCAAAATACTAAACTAAGGAAATATGAAATACAAATGTTGTTGTAAATGATCAAACATAATTAGAATCTAACTTATCTAGAATACGATGATCCGGGAAGTTCTCGCCGTAACAAATATAGTTGTTTATTAACTTCTCCATTATCTCATGTTTTACAACAACGTGTAATAATAAATCTTATTTATTTACTTATAATGATCAGGCTGCCATTATGATCTAGAACATTCGCAGCGGTGCTAACATTTATCCGGATCGTAATCGCTGTCCTTATTCTCGCAGTTGTAGAGGTCAGCGTGATCTAACGACCTTAGATAGGCGATGTTATCTTGTATCTGTTCAGAGTTCATCCAATCAGACAGACTCTTGTGCTTCATCGTGAAGTAGATTATCGTCTGCATAAACGTGACGATCTCGAATCAGTTTAAATTTATCATATAATAATAATAATTATTATTAGAAGAATTGGAATTTTTATTTTTTTCTGTTAGTTTTCTATTATATTTATATAATTCATCGTCCTAAAAGGTGGCCAAAGTAATGTATTATATTGACTGTTGCAGTCGCCCGTACGAATAATTAGTTATCAATAAATTAATAATAAATAAGTATATGCAAATCCTCAATGAAATTATAAGAATTTAAAATGTCTGCCTAACAATTATAATTCTGAAATAGCCTCACTTACTAAAATAGATAATAAATAGATTAGCACACATACGAACAGCTATGAGCTATGATTAAGGTATGTATATAGCTATGTTGTTACGTTATAAACCCACTCCACCTTTAACATTAGATTATAAATAGGGTTATTATGGTGGTTGTGAATTCTCTATCACTCTTGTTCAGTATCATTATTATCGCTGGTTCTCGTCTGTTTATTATTCAATATATATATAAATTGTCATTAATAGCAACTATGTTTGCCGATTATTGAGGTGTTATTATTTATCGTTACATAGTTTATGCAAGTAAGCGATGACCTTGATGAGGTTCTTAATGTAGAGATGGCGCAGTTCGCTGTAGACAAACAGACCTCCTGCCCCCGCCTCAGCTATGTTGTACGCCTGGATCACGTACTTGGTGGCCACAACCTACACGGGGTGGGGGTACACAGGGTGGGGGTGAGGTGGTGGTGAGGTGGTGGTGGTGGTGACGTGGCATTGTTGGAGGGGGTGGGTTGGGTTTCGGGTACCCTCTTTGCGAGTATAGATTACGAGATAATCTCTGGTACTCTCCTTTGAGCAGTAATTATATCTGCTTTCTGAACTCAATAAACTATTCTCAATTGAATTCAATATACATCATCGTTTATAAATGAAATCAATGAGAACTGGATAGAGTTACTATATCTATATACACACACACACACACACACACACACACACACACACACACACACACACACATACACACACACACACACACACACACACACACATATAAAACCTGCCAGGCCAACCATCTCTGATGGAACGCAGAGTTAAGGGAGAGCATATTCTTCAGATGTCCTGTGTCACAGCCACAAATACCTGTATAGGTGTGTGTGTGTAGGGCAACATTATGTATCGCATGGTATGTAGGGCACATTATGTAACATATATGTGTGGGCACATTACATTATATAGAACATAGGGGTACGTTATATTATACAGTATGGAGCGCAAACATATAGTAGAATTTAAAAATGTTGTAATAAAATACTCTTTTAAGATGAGTTGAAGCGGACAACCCGGAAGTATTACGGGACACTAGTAGTTAGTTAGTTTAATCATAGCTAAAGAATCATGTGACTAACTAAGCAGGAGTGATACCTAAATGTGTATAACATATTTCTAAGTGTCATGTTAATAAATGCACATTATATCTAATACAAATTGATTATTAGTTTTCTCAAATATTTATTCTTTTTATTTGAAATGATAAATATTATTTATTTAAAAAAATACATAGTATTGCATAATTAGATTATGCAATGGGATAACTTTAAATATATGTTATTACAATTTTCTAACTGAATTTCGAGATAAATTGAATATATCTAAATGAATATAGGACAACATTCTAAAAATATATACAAAGCATTTCTTTATGGCTGAATTAATACCCAGCGAATCCATAATACAATATATAAATAATAGTAAGCAAACAATAAATCATTAGAAGAGTATGGTTATCATGATGTTTTAATCTGGGCCAAGGTACGACAATATATTATATTTATGATTTGTTAGTTATGGTATTGGAAAGTAGTGAATTCATATTTTAGTAATATTGAGATAACGTTATGTGTAATGTATTATTGACTATTTGTACTATGGCATTTATAATTCATTATATATAAACTATTTTGTATTCGTTTAATTGTTATATTGATGTTTTATGTAATTCTGTTTGTTCGTATAACTTTCAATTAAATATATAATTATAATGATTATCAATCAATTAATCAATGAATAAGTAGGTGGAACATGCTGGTTGACTGTAAACCTGTATCATTGTTGATGTCTTCAGTGATAGCTTCCACTTCCCTCTCTTGACAATAAGTGCCTGTGAAGAATAATGTAGTAATGCACAATGTTACTATTGGGGGTTTCATGTAATAGTAACGACATATAATGAATAATGTCTGCCTGAGTGGCTAAGGCATCAAACACGCATGTAGAGCGCGGATTAGAGCCATATGGTTATAAGAAAAAAAAATTGCATCCAAGTTCCTAGATGGGAACAAAAATAAAATAACAAAACAATATATTATTAGTGTAAAACTGAATTCAGCCAGGGAGCTGTATGGTTACGAAGTGCACCTATGTGGTAGAGGGGGTGATATTAACCTCTGAACTCGAGTCCTCTGAGTTGAAAGGTCACGAGACCATTACCGACTTCGATGATGTGGATCAAGGCGTTCAGGTAGTCGCTGGCCATGATGAAACAATCGGATGACTGCACGTTACCTGAGATGGGTGATGGGTTAGGGGGAGGGGCTTAAGAATAGAGGGGCGTAGAGAGAAGGAGAGAGATGATACTAGACGGTACTGACAAATGACTATTCACCTAATTATATACACGTGGTATAGAGCGCACACCTACCCCAACGCCCCATCAAGATATCACCGCACAGACACTTCTGTAGGGAGCGTGTCAGGTGCTCGTAGAATATAGAGTTGACGTTGCCAAGGTTAGCCCCGCCCTCGAGGGTAGCCAATCGGGCGTTAGTATTGTCTAGACGCTTGGTTCTGTGATCGTTGTTATGTATATTAGTTACTACTACTACTGCTGCTGCTACTGCTACTGCTACTGCTACTACTACTACTACTACTACTACTACTACTACCATAAATCCACAAAATCTACTAACTTGTAATCCCTTTCCCAGAATTTGATTGGACGGAAATATGACATGAAAAAGATGGCGCTACCGGATAAGGGAATCATGGGTGCTGAAAATATTGAAGATAGCACGATCTGCACAAATACAATAGCAGAATCTAGGAAAACTAAGGATTTTTAATTAAAAATGTCTGAATATTAATTGATATATTATCGATATTTTTGTATTATAATTTAAAATAAATATTACAATTTAAAAATTAAATATATATCTTCATAAATTACTAAATCATAATTAGTTAATGATATAGATAATAAACTAATAATTAGTTAACACCAAAAGGATACGTGGCACACACAGCGGTTGCGTGAAGGCGTGGAAAGCTGAACCCCAGGGAAACTGCCAGGGAACGATGTAACAAAGGAAGAATTGTAATCTCAGCAGTAGTCCATTCACCTGCGTTTGATTTTAGGTGTATTGTGTATTGTAGTGTGTGTATGCATTGAGTGTAATGTACATGTTGGGTGTAATGTGTGTGTGTATCGTGTGTTGTATATGTTAGACAATGTGGTAGGTGTTGTGTATTGTGTGTAGTTGTGAAATAATGCACATGGTAAATGTATAACTAATGTCTATTTAATGATTTAATTGATCATATCTAGTATTAACTAAGAATAAATTAAACTGATATATTTTCCGCTTAAATTTAAATAATAATACGTATTAGTAATTCATATTATTAATAATATTTAAATGATATTTATTGATGTAACAAATATATTTCACATGTAATACAAGCGAGGTAAGCATCACATAATCAGAGAGGAGGGGGGGGGCGTTTTACCTTATAGATAACGATGGAGATGAGGAGGTAGTCGATGGCGAATGTTTCGCTGTAGATCTGAAAGTCGAACCGGAACGTGATGTAGGTGAAGGCAACCACCAGGTATTGCTGGTAGTTGTGGTTGAACGAGTTGCGGAACATCTTCATGCCACACACAGTTATTATCAACGCAGTCATACTGATGGAGGGCGAAGGAAGGGGGCGGGGTGAATAGGAGTGGGGAGGGGTGGAGATGGAGGTGGTGGAGGTGGAGGCGATTGGGAGGGCAACGGTGGAAATTAATTATTATTTTTATGTATTTCTAATGTTATCGTGCTTTTAGTAAAAAATAATTAAAAACAAATTTCCTATGTTAACCATGTGTATAAATTCTCTGTTTCGCAAGTTTACAGATTTGTTGAGATTATATATACTTCAGTTGTTATAATTTAATTTATTAAATTAACGTTTTAATTTCTAATCACAAATTATTAAAGTATTACAAATGCTGTTAATACAATCTTAATCTAGAGGGGAAACCAGGGACATTCGTGTTTTCCAACTTCATTTTTGTTTACAAATTGTTTATTGTAAATTAACAATATGTGAAAAATAATCTTTTAAAAGATCTTTAGATCATGTTTCTATAAAAATATAACTTAGAAAACAACATATTTTAAAAGATCAACAAAATAATAAATTGTTATAAATTCATTTGAATATTAGAGAATACATTTATATTACTTATTATGAACCATATATAAACCTGTAAATCATGTTTTTGTATATAATTAATTATATATTATATATATATAAATAATTTAAGGGAACTTGCTACTAAGAATCACATTGCATGTAAAGTATAGGGAAAATAGCATGTTTTCAAAATGTATCTTTTGTAATAATTAAGTTTTTTTAATAATTCTAAAATAATCTTATTAATAACAATCTTTATTATATGGTTGAATATTTTTAATTAATATTTAATCTAAATAATATAAAATTTAATTCTTTTTCATAATTAATTAATTATAATATTTGTCTAAAAATTAGTCATATATATAAATTTATAATATTATAATCATACCTACAGAGGAATATTCATAATGCTCATACCTTATTTATTTGATATAATCTGTGAATATATTCATCAAAATGATTCACAATAGAAATGATCGTAACATTTATTGTAAATGTACAAAATGAAAACAATTTATTTTGAGTAAAAAAAGATTTTTTTAATATTTTATAATTTTTATATAATAGATTGTTAGTAATTTATATATGATTATTATAAATTCCATATAATAGTAAGTTAATAATTTATATATATATATATATATAATTGTTATATATGCTATATATAGATCTATACATATAGAAGAAAGTTAATTTAATTATTTATTTATTTATTTATTTATATGCGTTCTATGTTTAAGAAAACGGCTGGACGGATATACAAAATTTAAATGGCTACTAATTCTCTAGGACAGTATTACTGTCATTGTTCGGATGAATTTTTTTATTTCCACCTCTACACCTATCATAATTACGTAAAACTGTCCTTTTAGAGCTATTTTCGACCTATCGGTAAATCCTTTGATTTTAGAAGAAAATATTTCACACATAAAATGTTTGCGAATGAGAAGGGTTTCATAAAAATGTAGTTATATTCACTTTACTTTAATGCATTCGTAAATGGCAATAAAAGTTGATAACGTTTACGTTTTCGCTATATTTAACGAAGTAATTTTTCAATATAAAGTATGAAAAGATAAATTTATAGATATACAATTTATTACAAGTTATATATTTGTACTTCCCGCAGCATATTCACACTATCTTTGGAATTACTTATTTATAATAGGTTGTGTTTTTAAAACTGCCGTTATATAAGTAATATTTAACATATATTTTCACATAAATATATATCAATATATATTTTGTTGATATATATGAATTCACTTTTTACATTATTTACATATTTTTAATCATATTATTGGAAATAATTCACATTTACATAGAAAAATAATATTTGTATACGTAATTTGAAGTATCGCATACCTTTAAACTGAAAATATATAATTTATAAATTATTTTAAAAATATTCACTAATTCTACTAGACTATTTCTATAATAAGTATCGCCGCAATGACTTCCTATAATGACAAGAGAGTACTGATCCACTAACAGTAGTGACCACTTCTGTTCTAGGACCATTGTCCGAGCGCTAGTGGTCAGAGAACAAAGAAACACGGCGGGGAGAAGGATATTTTTCTCGACGAATTTCAACCAAATATAGATCTTCTCGTATTTCATAATCTTAGCCGGATTATCTGTCACGCGTATGATTGTTAGGTTAATTATGTAATTAAAGGTCGTGACATTATCAATAACATAATCATATGACGTATGATAATTTGCTAATGATAATGATGTAAACAATGTATAATAGTAGTAGCTCAGTATACAGGCGATGGTTACAGGAAATATGCAATGTTATTTTGATAAACGTTATTTCATATTAATATTATAAACTAGAAAACGACATATAAAACAAAAAAATTCTTATAATAAATATTACTATTATTATTATACTTACGCACACACACATACACACATTATTATTACTATTAGAAGCACATAATATAGATGTGGATACACGAGTCAGACACACGCATACATCTATAGCTAAGTTACTGACCGGAGACTTCAAACTTGTCGTGTTCATGCGCGATGAGCAGAGGTCGTGAGAAGGTTATCCAGGGTATCTCCTTGCGCAGCTCCGGTATCAGGTAGTTGACGACGAAGCCGAACGTACATGTTAGGATCACCAGGGTAGGGAATAGGTAGTCCTGTAGGGGGGCGGGGTACAGAGAGTAATAACGGTGAATAAATACACCGGGGGTTGTATTAAGAGGGCGTGAGAGAGAGAGAGAGATTGGGAGTGAGAGAGAGAGAAAGAGAGAGAGGAGAGAGAAAGAGAGAGAGATATAGAGAGGAGAGAGAGAGATAGTGTTAAAGGGTTAAGTCGTAATGTGCTGTATATATTTTTGCCGTAGGTACATAAAACATAGTCACATACAGAAAAAACCGTGACAAGTCAAGCTTTACGGGTCATGAGAAAATCCCATTATGTAAGTAGTTGTTACAGGTAATACTGTGGTGTCAAAGTTTAAACCGCACAATGTCACATTTATTGTGATACATACGCATGAATAGGAGTGTTTCTATCTATGATGGAGTGAGAGAAGTGTGATCGAGTTTAATTCTACTGCGAAGGCTAGGGTTAAACAAATAAGATTGAAGTATAGTTATAAGAACTGAGAGAGGTGATAATCTAGTAATTATTATAAGTAATCTACTAATTTACATCAGTTACGATCAAATGTGTTGAACGATTAAATCACTTCGCGGTATGTAATGATAGCACTGAATATAAAGTAATATTTAAAAATATAATATTATGGCCTTAATGACATAATTAAACATAATATTACCAGGAGACTGGTTATACAAACACAATAGATTATTATGAATACATCGGATGTTACAAGTACAATGATAGTAGTGACCTTGAGAACTGGACTAGTGAACACGGTGCTGACCCCTATGGCGAACACAAGGACACAGGTCAGACAACATGTGATGATGTCCGCGTTCAGTCTCTCCGTCTGTCAGGGGGGGAGGGGGGGTGTTGTTTAGCTGCTTTATATTGCGGTTACATTGTTGTTAAGTTGAGCATATCATTATTAAAAGGAACCGGAGAAATACCTACATTTACAAAATTACAATAATATAATACTATAATATATATATATATATGAATATATATGAAATATACAGCTGAATAGGCAATATTTTAAATATCTAATTTTATGTTACGACGGAAATATATAATAAAGCTATTACAAATAATTAGCTATGAAATATATAGTACCATACACAGATAGGTAACTAATACTGACATATATAGTATAGCTATGAACAGTGATAAACAGTGCTGGCAAGAGAGATACTACTAGAGAACACACACAAACCACGACGGCTTTGAGGGTGTCCGGAAGCGTGTCCTTCAGATGAACGTTGATGTCCTCGTCGCTAGCTGTACTCGCAGTTCTACCACCAGGGGGCGTCACCTCGATGTTGTCTACTACGTGGTCGTGGCCTCGGGGCGCGGTGGTACCGGACTGATGCGTAGCTGCACCTGGTGCTGATGCATCGGCAGCTTGACTCGGTGATGACATCAGCTTAGACTTGATGATCTCACTATGGGGGTGTGGGGGGTGTGGGTGTGTGTGGGGGTGTATGTATATGTATGTGTAAGCGTTTAGATATAGGAGATATATTAATATATACTATAAATATTACATATACTCAAATTATATAAAAATATATCATAATTTTAATATTTAAGTTAAATGATAAAATTATGATTTAACGTCACATCATAGCTATACTTAAATTAGTGCATGATTATGTATCATATATGTGTATTCAATATGTCCTTATTAAATATTTATATTGGTTAATTGTATTTTAAATAATACAGTAACTTATGAAGGTACATAGCTCAATCCAAGTACTATAATACCATTTATTGTATCTAACGTATAACTTTACGTTTAATATATAACTGTAATGTATTTAAAAAAGTATTTTATTTAGTACATTTTCAAATTTTACATTTCCTAAAAAAATAAATATATAACATAAGATATCATTTCATCATTTGTTTCACATTACTTCACTATTCATCTCATATATAGGTAAGTATTGTCAGTTGGGGGCAAGTCAGCACAGCGTAGTGTTTTCATTGAGATACCTCAATAGCTGCAGCCGTCTAGTATTGTAGACCAATGTACACATTATATAAGTGTCAACCTCAGACTATTCATTACTTTTCGATGCGGTGAAACATTATGTAATATTATGTAATATACAGTTGGTACTTAAATTATATCATTACCAAACTAATTAAGCACAATTATTGCAATAATTAGTAAAGTATTAATTATTAATAATGGAATTAGCTTCCTCATTCTATAGTTGTAATCTTTTCATAGTCGTAAACTTATTATCAACTAGCTATTAAAGGGTATCTATCCTATAATAATGCATGTTATAGGTATTATGACATTTTATCGATTAAATAAAAACTTGCTTTATATATGGAATACTATTATTTATTTTAGATATTTTTATTCATGAAAAAATGTGAACTTATAAATTTGTATATTTTATACATATTTCTTTCGCTATATTTTAAACGTGTGACTTGAAATGGAAATTAAAGTATGAATATATCCATACTTCATATATTCATATATATATATATATATACGTATAATCATTAGAAGCATTACTGTAGGCCCACACAGACTAGGGTGTGCTGATACTAACAACAGAACTGTAGGATTTCCAGCACAACGAGACAGGTGGTAGCTTATGGACACTAGTAATGCGAGGTAAACAGAGAATATCACGTGGGGCGTCTCATCATTACGATCGTTCACCTCTAGGAATGCATCCTGTGGGGTTATTGCATCATAGTTATTACATCATAGTTATTGCATCATTCACCTCTAGGAATACATCCTGTGGGGGTTATTACGTCATAGTTATTGCATCATTCACCTCTAGGAATGCATCCTATGGGGTTATTACATCATAGTTATTGCATCATTCACCTCTAGGAATACATCCTGTGGGGTTATTACGTCATAGTTATTGCATCATTCACCTCTAGGAATACATCCTATGGGGTTATTACATCAGTTATTACAGCATAGTTATTGCATCATTCCATTTACATCCCATTAATATCATTAATAATTAAAATTATATTAAATATAAATTCTCTTTTATGATATACTATATTGTGGAATAGGATTAATCCAGTAAGATTATAAAAATGTGAGTCGTTAAGTCAAAATCTCATGTGATAGTAATACAATTTTAAGTAGATTCTGACTTTTCGAATCCATTTAAAAATTGAATAAATCTTAACAGTTGATTTTCAAGTCAAGAAGCGTATTTTAAATAATACCCAATAATTTTGTTTAATATTGCATATAACTAATAAATAAAATTATCTGAAATTATTTTATATTTTAAATGAGCTTTATTTAAATATATAATATATTTCATATATGGATTACTTTATTATAAATATGAACATCAGTAACATTACATTTTTTCAATTAACGTTAAATTCTGATCTTATGACATTTTGTTTATTATTTTTGTATAAATTCAAAGTTTTTATGAGGATTTAAGATTAGGCTTTGAAGCCGATTTGTTTAGGTTTTTAATATTTTTTGTCTGATTTGAGGCCGTGATTTCTAACAATTTATGGCTTCGAAGCTTGCAAGTATTATACATTTTACCACCCTACTATATAGTCAGTATTAAGTCATATATTGTAATCATCACATATACTAGTTAAGTTACCTACCTTTATTCCTATGTAAGCTGGATACAGGAGTAGCAGTACCACAAATATACTTCTGAACATGGTGAATATAGCAAACAACAGTGAAGTAGTGGCTGTAAAGTAGTATAGGTGGCAGTAGTAGTAGTAGTAGTAGTAGTAGTAGTAGTAGTAGTATTAGTAGTAGTAATCAGCTAGTAGTCAGGTAGTAGTAGTAGTCAGGTTGTAGTCACGTAGTAGTAGCAGAAGTAGTAGTAGTAGTAGTAGTAGTAGTAGTAGTAGTAGTAGTAGTAGTAGTAGTAGTAGTAGTAGTAGTAGTAGTAGTAGTAGTAGTAGTAGTAGTAGTAGTAGTAGTAGTAGTAGTAGTAGTAGTAGTAGTAGTAGTAGTAGTAGTAGTAGTAGTAGTAGTAGTAGTAGTAGTAGTAGTAGCAGCAGTAATAGTAACCATTGCCACCAAACAGCAGTATTTCACAGTGTTCACACACAAACATAACGAAGGTAGACACTTGGGGCAGCAGACCGATTGTGAAAATTAATGGAAACAGAAGAATGATCACTGAAATGTAGTAGTAGTAGTAGTATTTAGTAGTATTACTTATAATAATTGGAGTTATATATTAGACTAATTTCAACTATAATTATATAACAAAATATAATTAAATATGATATAAGAGTATATTGATATATATATATATATATATATATATATATATATATATATATATATAAATATATATTAATAAATAGATAATTATTCAAATTCTTTATGGAAAATGAAATAACCAATCCTGTTACACTAACATCAGTGATATAGGTGATAAGCTAATCGTATCGACTATAAGCTAAACACACCGCACACTAACTCAATAGGACGGAGACGATATTTTCGAGGACAAACAAAGCTTTGAAGCCGAACCCATAGAAATAGGTGACTCCGCCCCCGATGGAGGCGGAGTTGGAGGCGTGGTCTGCTGCGAAGATAATGCACGCAAACAACAGGAAGTAAAACGCACGAGAGAATGATACCAGTCGGTTGTAACCCTGCGAGGGAGATGGGGGTGTTTAGGGGTGTTTAGGGGTAGTAGTGGGGCTAATGTAGGACTAGGTATGATGTCACTAAAATGTCATATTTCAGTCTACTAAGAGATGGGGTATAGGCTTAATTATGATTAGCAGTGGGGTTAATATGGGATATGATCATATGATGATGAATCTACTATAGATATGGGGGTATATACTTATCTAGTAGTGGGACTTATAGGGGTCTAGTTACATGCATCAGTCTACTAGAATGAGGAGATAAGAGGAAATAATAAGAATGAAATGAACTATGGGGTGTTAAAATAGTGCTTATAATCGACTCTATTAAAGAGATAGATAGGAGAGACTTGTATGGAATGAATGGGTTAAAACTATTTGAGAATCCATGAAATAGGCATAAAATGTGGCAGAGGTGGGTTTAACATGCGCCTAAACCACATAGGAGATTCTAAATGAGATAGGGTACATATAGAGGGCGGGCAAGATAGGGAAGAGGGAATTAGGCGGGGTAAAGTATGTCCAAAACCACGAGTGTAATCCTACTATAGAGTTAGGGTCGAGGTGAAAGGGGCCTAACGTGCGTGGGCGACGTAGATTCGGGCTGAACGCTCTTGACCAATGAGAATTGAGCGCTGGCCACCACCACGGCGAACCACAGAATGTAGAAGTCGTCGAATAGTTTCATAGCTAGCATACAGGAGGCGCTCACGCATACCATCAGGCACAGTAACACCCCTATAGTGGACTCGAGTACAGTGGTGCTACGGGGTGGGGGTGGATACTGAGAACTCAGCCATTGGTTGATACGTCGGGGTTAGTATAAAGATTTAGAGAATTGTTGACGATAATGATTAGGTAGCTTTTTAGACACATGATTTATTATTGTTATAGAGTTGTATGTACGATTAATGTTTACTTTGATGGTAAGATGCTTAATGAGATGTTTACACTGAACGTAATGCTTGAGTTAACAGGAGGAGGAGAACTAGCTATTTACAATGTTAGTTGTAACGATATGCGCTACTTTTGTATAAGTTCATATTAAAGATAGATATTGACTAGTGTATACATGAGTAATTAGTGTGGGCACATATTATAGGTATGCAGATGGGGTAGCAGGTCGGGCAGAGTATACTGGCTATCTATTCGTATATACTACGAGATATTCACCTTCTCAATAATGTAACATCTACATATCACACACACACATGGGTTAAGCCGCTTGTACACCGAGCTAATCTCGATTTTTAATCGCGATTTTTGAATTCACGATTTTACTATCAAAAATCTTACGAATATCACGATTATTCCTATTTTCATACGATTTTATGAAATAGAACATATCCTATTTTAATCTTGAGGAAGAAAATCTTATGAAGATTTTACGTAAGATTTTATTATGGTCCAATCAGATGTCTGGGATATAGCCAATCAGGTTTGATTACATTTACGTTTCTATTTCGTTTATGATTTATTTATTAATATTTTTATATATTTGTTATTTATTTTAAATAATATTTAAATAGATGGCTAATCTTATCAATAAAGAGATGAAAAAATGTTTAAATGATAAAACATTTGAAATAATAACTGAGGAATTTTTTTAACCTATTTTAATGTATTATTTATATCTGTAATATGCAATTATAACGTAAAAATTGAGTTTATTTACATAAATTTAATTTAAAATTATTACGACATATTTTTATAATTATTATATACGAAATAATTACTATGATAATGTTATTTAACTACTTTAATAAATTTGATAATACGGATCATGAAATATTACATTATCCTATAATTATATTATTACATTTTAAAACAATATAGTATATAATATATTGCATTACTATATTCATATAATTATTTTTTAAATAATTATTATATTTATTATGCGAATTGATAGTGTTTATTATGATTTAATCGTTGTTATAGTAATATTATAATAATTAGGCAAATATAATAATGAAATAACTTCTATAATTATATTATGTATATATATAAATATGGATAATACGGACGATAAGTAAAAATGAACTAATCATAAATACAAATTTTAAAATATTTCATAATTTTATCATAGAAGATTTGGATAAGTAATAGCCTAAATAATTCACCTTTCTGACGATATATATATATATATATATATATATATATATATATAATAATATTTTTTTATTTATTGAAATCTCTTATATATATTGAATACAATACAAATAGCGGATACAAATGGACCCCTCAAGAAGTCATAGACTTGTACATGTTATAAATAACTGTGAGAGGCCCCGGACAATACAATACAAATAGTAACATTTTTTTTTCTTGTGTTTTGATTTATTGTTTATTAAGTTCTTTATAAACACAAGAGAAATTCAAGAACTGCCTGGAGTCGAACCCGGGACCTCTGGCTTACTAGCTTTTGGTTGTCCCACTGAGCCATCGACCCCAGACTATATATATATATATGTATATATTAGTACACATACAAATACATTCTAAATGAGAAACATTGTTTTAAATATACACTACATAATAAGGAGACTAATTACGACCGGCGCGCGTTTTCTATAAATATATTTAGTGAGGCGGGCGCTGGCGCGCGCGCGCCAAATATTTAATGTTTTAAATGCACTAGCATTGATTGACAACTAGTGGGAGGAGCTATGGGCGGAGATAGTCTATTTATAGAAACGCGTGAAGTTAGAAACGTCGTGCACTATATATTATATATTATATATATTATAGAAATGTCATGAATAATATCTTATGATCATCTAAATATCATGAGTTATAAATAATAGAGTCACACGCTTTGATAATGTCTTATGATTATCTAAATATCATGAGTTATAAATAATAGAGTCACGCGCTTTGATAATGTCATGGTAACGATAAACCCTATTATTATACAAGTGTTATGACATTTAATTCTAATAATTTAATATATAAGTATAATGTTTAATTCTAATAATTATTTCACGATAATCAGGATTCATACTATTTGATTTATACTATAACTACCATATATCTATATCCCTACCTATGTATTTATTATATAATATCATATAATCTCATATGACCATCTAAATATCACTATAATTACTACGCTATACTGCGCTATAATTACGTAAATATGTAATAATATGGTCACACTCAAAGATGACATCACGGTAATGCAATGACTCATGATCCACTAGCAGCGTAGGTCCTACACTAGTATGACATTATGTAATATAGTCACGCTCCAAGATAACATCATGGTAATGCACTGACTCATTTCATAATAATATACGTGGGTAATGATGACTCACGTCGTGAGTCTCGTGTACACTGTACACACGTATACAATGTACTTCGTAAACTATTATGAAATGACCATATATTTATAGGTAATATATATAGGTAAATATATGGAAATGCCAAATGTAGTAATTTTTACTATGACTGTTCCTATGTATATTATATCCTATATAGTATTATATAATATCATGTAATCTCATATGACCATCTAAATAATCCGAGCTACGTAACATGGTCACCAAGATAACGTCACGGTAATGACTCATGACTTACCTACACTAATATGAAATACCAGATGTGTAATTAAAAATCGCGATTATAAAATCTTTGATAAAATCTTACTATATTTTGGTGTACACGCACATTTCAATTTAATATTTTTAAGAAAGATTTTTTATTTAAAAAGCTAAAAATAAAAATCTTTTGATAAAATCGCGATTAAAAATCGAGATTAGCTCGGTGTACAAGCGGCTTTAGATGCACGAGTGTATGTGCATCATATGAGATAGATGCACGAGTGTGTGTGCATCACATGGGTTAGATGTACGAGTGTGTGCATCACATGGGTTAGATGAACGAGTGTGTGTGCATCAAGTGGGTCAGATGCGCGAGTGTGTGAATCACGTGGGTTAGATGCACGAGTGTGTGTGCATCACGTGTGTTAGATGCATGAGTGTGTGTGCATCACGTGGGTTAGATGCGCGAGTGTGTGCATCACGTGGGTTAGATGCACGAGTGTGTGTGCATCACGTGGGTTAGATGCGCAAGTGTGTGTGCATCACACTAACCGGTCTAGCATCGTCATGAGAGACAGACGATCAAAGTAGATCTTGAAGAACTTCTCTTTGAATATCGATCCGTAGAATATCTATAGAGGTCATTGAAGACATTAATAAATATATCCGGATTTAATAATTAGTTAAGTTTATTATTTATTAGAAGTTTATTTCTAATGATATAATAAATATAAATAAAAATTATTCAATATATTTGTAGTTCTAGAGAGCTACAAATAAAGATGATACTCTTTATCATTGTTATCACTCAGTATGGGTATATCACTTATTTATAAACATTATCAGTATATCAGTGTGTATATGTTAACGGGCGATGATGTCATCATTAACGACCTTGAAGTAGAATTTCTGTTTCTTACTTTGATAATTATTGAAGTTAACTTCACTGTAGATGGAATGTATGGGCGTGTCGTGTTCTAGAGTCTGTGTGCGAGGGGGTGGAGTGATGATTGAGTGACAGCTGATGTGTGCGAGGGGGTGTGGTGAATGATTGAGTGACAGCCGATGTGTGCGAGGGGGTGTGGTGAATGATTGAGTGACAGCTGATGTGTGCGAGGGGGAGTGGTTAATAATTGAGTGACAGCTGATGTGTGTGAGGGGCATATACCTGAGAGGTGTTATACGTGTCTTCAGTTTGGTTAACCGGACTTGGCATGTCGCTCTCTATCGAAGGGGAGATTAGGCATTATTAATATAGATATCATAGGGGAGGTTAGGTTATTATTAATATATATATGGTAGGGGAGATTAGGCATTATTAATATAGATATCGTAGGGGAGATTAGGTTATTATTAATATAGATATGGTAGGGGAGATTAGGCATTATTAATATAGATATCGTAGGGGAGATTAGGCATTATTAATTGGTCCATTAATAATGTTATTATATCAAGTAAATGTTAAAAATAAATATATTTAATCTAATTTAAAAAAATACAAAGGAAGGTACATAATGTTATATAATGTAATTATTATAAATATATATTAAATCAAAAATCATAGATAGCGTATGCTTTGGAAAAGTAAACACAAACAATTTATATAAAACTAAGTGATAAATAATATTATCATACTATAATTATATACATAATAAATTCGTAAATACACGTCATAAATATATTTATTTATTTTTAAGTATATTATATTTTGGAAAAAGTGTATTATTTAAATATCGTATTATTTAATAGGTATCATAATATATCTATTTATTAATACAAAATATGATGAATGGTGATGAATCAGATATTCACCTTAATAAGTACATAAATATATATATATATATATATATATATATAATATATATGTTTCTTCAAATACTATAATAAATATAACAAAATTATAATATTTATGATAGAGTTTTTCGTAAATATATATATCGTCACTATTTTTATCACCCATTAACCGCCGGAGGCGCGGAACAGCGCAGTGGGCATTTCGCCGAAGGCGCAAGACATCGCGAAAAATACTTAACTTATATCATAATTACGTATTTTTAATATCAAAGAAAAATATTATATGTATGTGATAATTGTATAGATTAAAATGCTTTACACAATAAATAAGATACTTTGAGGGTATTATATTCTACTTTTGTAAATAAATACACTTTATTGACTCTTTTCATAATTAATTATTTAATTATTAATAAATATTCAATTATATTATGTCTTATTATATAATTAAAAAGTATCATAGCTAATTTAAACTTCAAATTGTAATTTTGATTACCTTAGAAACAAAACATTCCGTTAAACCACTGCTTTTTTAATACACTTAACAAAATAGTTCCAATACTTTAATAAAACATCTTTAATCGATCTAAATAAATCAATAAAAAATAATTCATAAAAGAAATATTTATATTATATAGTATACTTATTTTTACTATATAATTATCAATTTTTCATATTATTTTATAATACTTTTACGAGTTTATGCAAAAATAATCGCGTAGTGATTTGCACTAACATTTCCTATATGGAAAACGGTTATAATTTATTGAAATTCAGTCTTTTATATATTATTTTTATCCTGTAAACATCGTAAATTTTTAAATTATTTATTATGACTTCTAAAATTAACTTATGGACTTATAACGATATTAACGATGTTGAATCTGATTGTAATACTCCGGCAAAAGCGTATTCTGTTAGTATTATAATTATTATTGTATTCTAAATACATATTTTTAATCATTTTAGATATTAAAAATATATTTTATAAAATAAATTGTTTATTTTTATTTATAAATTTTATTTTTATAATTATATATATCTGTACATTATACTTTATGTATTATATCTAAATTATTAATTAACTTATTATAATTAATAGATAGTATGTATTAACATACAATTTTATATCTTATGATACATATATTTTATGATATGTAATATTTAAATTAAAATCAAATATACAAATAAATATATTGACAAGTTGTTGACAAGTTGTTTCTAATATAAACATATTTTAAATTAGGATTGCGCTACGGATTCAGAAGATGATCATGTCTCACAAGTGACGGAATTCAACAAGATAACGTTATTATAATATTTTAATTAAAATATATTGTATAAGTTATACAGTATAAATAATGATATAGTTATATTAGCGAAACTATTTATATATAAATTTACAATAGAAATTAATATTTTTATAAATTTAAAATTATCTAAAATTGGGGGTCTGTCTGAAACGGCAACAATATTTATATAAAGTGTTATATTTAATATAATATATAATTCTATTGTTATATACATATTATAGTAGCGTCTACTTGTAATTAAATAGTTTTCAGAAAATATATACAACTCCTACGTACTTACGATATTCGCATTGTAATTAAGTAATTTCAAACTTAATATTTATAATATTTTCGAAAATGAATTTTTAGGAAAATAACGTATTAGGACCACTACTCTAATAATGTACGTATCGTTGTGTTATATTAATATACACATAATATATTACTTCTACTTGGAATTAAATAGTATTTCTGAAACTATGTAAAACTTCTATATACATATAATATTATGTGTATTATTTTAAATATTTTCGCCATTTCAGACTGTACTCATCTAAAATTGTATATATTCATAATTATAGTAGTTGTAAATTAAATAATTAATTACAAGTTGTAATTAATTTTTGATTATATATAATATAGAAATAAATAATCTATAATTATGTATATTATCCATAAACTAAATTAAAACGTAATATTGATATTATATATAACAAAATAATATAAAATCTAATATATAGTTTGTCGCTAATCAACACAATCTATTATTTAGTATACTATCCTAGATGAATTTTGAAAGTTGAAAAGAGGATTACTAGCTTATGTAAGTATATTATAATTTAATAAATGTAATAAAATATAACATTAAAATGTAAATTAACATGACATAATAAAATTAATTTATTTATGTATAAATTTATAGAAATTAAAGTTTTAATTTATTATAATTAAAAATGAAATTAAAATTTAAAATTGTATATATTATTTATCAATCAAATACATGACATCATAATTATACCAGAAAAAGGAGATAGATGAAGAAGAAGATTAGGAAGAGAAATAAGAAGATGCTGAGATATCACTGAAATCTCAAAGTTAGTAGCATACTTTTTAATAATTTATGTGTATAAAATGTG
The DNA here is from genome assembly GCA_964019155.1 of Osedax fenrisi. Lineage (NCBI taxonomy): Eukaryota > Metazoa > Annelida > Polychaeta > Sabellida > Siboglinidae > Osedax > Osedax fenrisi. Next base: position 69,882,678 of record OZ025240.1, on the reverse strand, counting down.
GTTACATGATCAAAAGCTTCGCAATTTGAATGCCGACAAAATTGTTATAATTATTCTAATTAGTGATTTTATGATAATGTAACTCTACATAAATATATAATATATTATATATAGATATCTCAATCACGAGAATGTGTCGTAAATATTGTTTAAATTAAAATAACGTGTACTATTTGTATAAATTTAGTATTTATACTAATATTAAAAATTAGTATGGATATACAAGTATGATACACGATTAATCGTATAATAATATATTATATTAAATATATAATAACATACTATAATACTATACATGTATGCCATTCATATATACATTTATACAATCATTATTTCAAATTTTTTAAATAGCGAAAATTGTGACCATAATCCATCATATGTATAGATAATGTATAATAGTAATTGTATATATAACTTATTAATTACATTATTTTTAACTGTTAATATTTGGGAATTATAAATTTTTCCAAAAAGTTTGAGCGCCATGTGTTTGGTACTTTGTAAATAAATAATGCCTTAAAAAGTTACCATATAATTACTAATTAGTCTATATATATAAACTGAATACATTCATATACATTATGTAATTGAGTATAATACATACTGTATGTAGCATACACTATTCTAATGTGATATATCATAGAAAAATATATATATATGTAAACAAGTATTTCTAATTTTTATATTGTTTACATAAATGTTCAAATAATGATCGCAATGATAATTTCTATATATCTATAAGTAATATAATATTAATAATACAATGTTAGACATCAATATTAGCAAATTTAAGTGTATACTCTTTATTTATAAATGTTTACCCATGCTCAAAACCTTTCTGAAATAACTAGAAACAGTTTCAGACAAGTTTATCTACTTTTTAAAATCTATATAATTTCATATTAGGAACGATACCTTCCTCATGGATGGATAGAAGAAATGCCACAACATCAAGGGATTACTGTCGTGTCAAGCTGCTAAAGAGGTCGCCTGTCGTATAAATATGTGCCATGATTTTCTAAAGAGTTGTCTTTCGTGTCGAGATCGTGCATGCAAAACCGACCACCAAAAAGGGGTGTTAACGAAATCATACCTATAAACAAATGCGTTTTCTGGATACCTATGCTACATAATTGTTTTGTGTAAATTGTAAAACCATCTTCTAGATTATACTCTTCCGTCTATTAAATACTCTTTTTTTTATCATATATATATTTATTTCCATATCCTATTATAATTGTGTATGTAATAAAATCTTATATTCTAAATTTAAATTGATAGTGTTTTTTGTTGTTCAATTCATTATGATACATATTTTATAGTAGTAAAATAGTTTATTTCAGAAAAAAAGAATAACAATTAGAATATTTAATTAAATAATTCCATTGAACATACCATATTAAGTATATAAACCATATACAATAATAATTATATAGATTATGTAAATATTATTCCACTAATTTTAGTAATTTATTTTTTTAAGAAATGATACGATTTTATAATAGGTATAACTTATTGAATATTTGATATAATATAACATTTTAAAGAAGATTATTATAAAGTTATATTATTTCTATATCTTATTAAATATGATTGTTTTATAAAAGTTTACTAATTCAAGAGTATTAAGTATTTAAAATATACAATTAATAATTATAAAATATATATTGTAATTTATTTATTTTTATTAAAAAAATATAACATTATTGTAATATCTATCCTTGGATATTAAATTATATTTAAAAAATATTAGATATTCTTAAACAGTATTTTATTATCTTTAAAATAAACATAACTTGTAATGTTAAAAAATCAATATTTCATATATAAATTTATATTTGGAAATTTATACTGCTAAATGTAAATCATATATAAAATACACAAAAATGTTAAAATATTCAAATACTATATTGTAGATAACTTATTGAATACTTTATAAAATACTATATTTCTTATAGATTATTATTAAGTAATATAATTACTATAACTTATTAAATATATATGTATTATATAATTACACTTATTAAATAAAATAATTACAAATTATTTATTGACCTTAATTTTTTTCAAAAAAAAAAAAAAAACCATATTGATTTTAATATATATCATTGGTTATTGATTTATATTTTAAACTTTTGAGATATTCTTAAAGAGTATTATTGTATTATCTTATTGTATTATCTTTAAAATAAATATAACTTGTAATGTTAAGAAATCAATATTTCATATATAAATGCGTATTTGAACATTTATACTACTAAATATGAAAAATATACAAAATAGCACGGCGCTCTAACAACAGGAATTCATATTTATACAGCTGTTAAAGGGTTAAATTGGTTACATTGGTAAAATTTAAATGTTTTTGATTTATATCTATGTACAAATATAATATGAAAATGTCTGAAAATTTTGTATGATAGTTGATTATTGATGGATGTAGCTTATATTATTGGTTTGCTAGCAATAACATGAAATTAAATAATATAATAGGTTTAAAAATAACAATTTTACGATATGTATTATTCTCTACAAATAAATATAAAATAAAATAATATATTACAATGAAGTAGTTGATATCAATATAGGAGTAGCCTTACATCCTTCATCTAAATATCACCCTACAGCAACACTGTATATCACTTTAGTACTACATAAAAGTTACTATTATTTTAATACTATGACTTATCATTTATTTACTATATCTATTAAAGTATATGTTATACAATACATATTACACCATCTATATATATAAATAAAATATAAACTATATATATATATATATATATATAGAAGTTATATTTTGCAAAGAATATTGTAAAATATTATTTTAATTTTTATATTTATATATTTATATATACTATTCATAAATATGTTGCCAACAATATCAGATATGTTTTACTATATTTATTCTTTGACAGATAATGTTATAATTACATATAAATATATATATATATATACATAAATCATAAATTAATTATGTACATTAATCAAAAACTACATATATGATTAAAACTAATGTTATTATTAAATATAAAATTCTCTAGACTATTAGTTTTGTAATAGATAATTAGCCATACGTTAGGGTTACTTAAACAGCATTGAATTAGTGTATTAGGGTACAATTATAGAAGTATGTACCTAAGTAAAATGCTTACCAACAAATATAAAGTATTCCGATAATGAATATTATTCGAAAGTTTACGTCATTGTTATTTCTCTAATTGACAATTTATATTTCTAACATAACAACCATACTGTAACTCTTGTATAAACAATAAACATTTAGATACGTATTAAGTGATAAGATATGGTGACCTCTCCTCTGTTGACGACCTTCAGCTGTGTCACCTTGAGAGTAGTGCAGCAGTTGTTGACGGCGCCCCTGTAACCTCTCCATGACCTCCTGACTTCTGAGCCGATTGATGGAAGAGGGCATTCTGGGTACTAGGAACTCGCAGTAATCTGAACTACTCGCTCTATGGGGCGGGGGGGGTGGGGGGGTTACGATGGGGTTGATTGTGGGCTGCGGGGCGGGGGTTATGATGGGGATGATTGTGGGCGGAGGGAGGGTTGATTGTGGGCGGGGTGGGGGGGGTTACGATGGGGCTGATAGTGGGCGGGGGCGTACTATGGGTTATGACAAATAACTTATGATCAATGAGTAAATACAATTAGGGAGATATTTAATTCATAATTATTGAAATATAGCTTAGACACGCCCACTACTATAAGCAGACACGCCCACTATATTATACTAAACAAGGTACTCTTTACTTAGCTATCAAACTTAACACAATATAACTATTACTATAACTATTACTAAACTAACTGACTACTTGCGGAACGGAGTCGACTCCCAGAAGATATACTGACACACAATGTTCTATATACATACTGTTAATATTACAATTATGATCTGATAGTATGTGCAATGTTTAAATGTATTGTAAACCTCTCCCCTCCTCCCCTATTATATATCTAATATTATCTTGTAATATAAGTTTATTTAAATAGCGCACTAGTTAATTAAAAGCATCACCGATATTAGGAGACTGAATTAATAAAACTGATCATTACGTAGTGGAAAATAATCAATTTAGAATATGTAATTATTCTAGTTATAATATCTAGTCTATAATTATGAATTAATAAAACACCGTATATTATACAGTCTAGTACATAAATAAATGGAATATCCAAGTTTGTTATAATAAAATTATTAAATTCTAAGTTTTTCAAATAACACAAGTATATATATATAACACCTATAAAATATCTTACATATTAATTAGGAAATGATTATAAAGTGATTAGAATTATTCTACAACAATATAAACTATCATTGATATGCATTGAAAGCAGCAGCAGCAGTAGCATCGATGTGAACATTAACATTAGCTGTTGCTACAAGCTATTGTTAGTGTGTGTCTGCGTGTGTGTGTTACAGTACTACGTGTGTGGTAGGTAATGAAGCTAAAGCCGTGTACACACCGCTAGCATCAAGCACAGCATCAAGTGCAGTAACAAGTCGCCGCCTAAAATCTATCAAAAGTTCTATTTCCGAGTAACAAGTCGCCGGTGCTTGATGCTCGCTATGTGAACAGCTATTTGCGCGGTACCAAGCGCAGTAACAAGTCGCCGGCCTCTAGTAACAAGTCGCCACACATGCGGTACTTGATGCTCGCTATCTGGACACACATAATAATTTATACCTAGCATCAAGTGCAGTAACAAGTACAGTAACAAATCGCAGTGCTTGATGATAGCGGTGTGTACACGGCTTAACAGGTAACAATCCTCTGTGCACTACCACTAACCCGTTCGTGTTTAACCTCGTTCTCTGAGCCGTTACTGCATTTATGTTATTCGTAGAATCTAAGGTTAAGTAATACGTAGATTTAGGTGTGTGCGTATGTATATATATGATTACAAATAATTATATAAATAAAATATAATAATTAAAATTGCCAACAGTGAAATAGGTACATCAATGTTAACCGCGACAATATAACAATGAATACACTGAATTACAATGAGAGTGATTTCAACGTAATCACTTTACAACTATAATATAACTATTGCAGATGTTTTAGTTGTGTTCTATATAATGTATGCCTATGATCTGTGAAATTGTTGTCTAGTTGTGACTATGTACAATGTACAAATAGTTTACTACTACCAACAACTTTCATTAGATTTCATCATATCAATAATAATAATAAAGCACCTTTTTTCCATTTCAAAAGTGTATAGTTAGATACGAATATAAACAACACAAATTACAACATTGACTCTATATAGGTGGTGTTCGTGTTTTGTGTTCAAAATCTAATTACACGATTTCGCGTTTGCGATATATGTACATTTATTTTAATGAATATATCTCATTCCAGTTTGGCTGCATATCCATTTATTCGAGAATGCAATAGTAGTAAAACTATCTCCTACATTGTATATATTCTTGAAACTCTAGCTTCGATGTAGCGATGTATTATAACGGCTATTAATTGAAACACTACTATGCATGCATTCGTAATAGATGTTCTAGTGAAATGTCTACTGATACCTCCTGCCCTAGTATATGGTTACTGTTATGATATACGTTATTGACTACTAAAACACACACGGTGATTATGGGCATCACTGGATGATACAAATAAAAACACACTAAAATAGAACAAATTACAATGATTTAAAATGGATATATAGTTTGCGTTGAATAATAATAGTGAAAATCTATCTAATATACAAATCTACCTTTCATGGAAATTGGATATATTACAATCATATGCATTCGTTCAACTAACCCATTAATAAATATTCTAAATTAACCATACCATGTAAATAACAACTCACATAGAGGTATATAGTCCTATAACTCCTAACCTCTCCTACGATGTCGACCTTCAGAACTTTCACCTTGAGGATAGTGGCTAGTGTGTGCTCTGAGCGCCTCTCTGTCAGATGGTTCACGGGTTCTGATGGACGGGTGATCGGGTACAACGAAACCACAGTAGTCGGAACTACTTGCCCTAGAAGTGGGGGTTAGTGATGGGGTTAATGAGGGATGGGGTAGTGACGGGGTGAGTGTTAGTGATGGGGTGATTGGGTACTTCAAAATTACACTAGTTTGAACTACTTGCCCTAAAAGTGGGGGAGTGGGGTTAGTACTGAGTGAAGGGTTAGGGGGGATAGTAATGGGGTTAGCGGTAGAGATGGGGTGAGCGTTAATGATGGGGGGTGATCGGGTACTATGAAACCAAAGTAGTAGGACCTACTCGCCCTACAAAAGGGGGGAGGCAAGAGGTAATCATCGCGAGTGAGGGAGGGGGATGTGTTAGAAGTTCTAACTTAGAACGATGAAAGTCAATGATAGTAGAAGATAATTAAGTTTTCACTGTTATCAGATGGTATTTTGTCCATTTTATAATAGTATATTTTAAATAGATTCGGGAAGACCTGAAGAAACATGTAAAAGATAAAAACGCTTATCTAGACTGATCTAAATTAATGAAAATTATTACTTAAGTTAAGGATAAAAATAGAAACAATTCAATTTTCATTCCAATTCAAATTTCTATTCCCTACGCCTATAAAACTATCTTTAATAGCACACATACATCGATAATACAAGCCAACATAGTTATAATTAATATGCATTCATCAAACCATTCAACTGTACAAAATACACGTGAAAGATAATTATTTAAGGATTTACACTGTGAATATCTACGCTGACAAATCGTATCTTACATTTCGTCGTACTGCTACGATACAATGAAAACGTACTCGTATATTACAATCTGCGATGAGATTAGTTATGGTGTAAACGCCGTCTAAGCAATACATCAATACTGATAATCACATGAAAACGGGCTATATTTGTAATATGTAAATGATATATTATGATTTTATTTCAATGATTCAAAAGTTATAAATCTATTCTATAAAAATATGAAACTAAATTGATATGTAATCAATATTGTCTGTAACCGCGAGTAATATATAAAGTGTAATATTAATGAAGCTAGAATGTAACTAACCCATTTAAACTTGATCTTATTTTCTGAACTTGTGCTGCATTTATATTATATGATGAATCTAAAGGTAAGAATGTTTATTATATTTTTAATATATATATATATATTAATAGTGAAACATATATATGATTGTAAATATGAATTTAAAATGTGTTGAATCGCACAACGTATATGATAGATCAGTATGCGGGTATCTAAACTAAATATGTTATAATAATCATTACAAGGCCGTGCTATCGTAAGGAAAGCATGCATGTGAACATCATTATCGAGGAGAACCTAATAAGGTATTAGATACTACAAATAGTAACAAATAGTTTCCTACGATATGCCTTCAATATAATCTAAAACATTGAATATGTATCACACACCTATGTTACCTATGATATGTAAGTGGGATACATAGGGAAGCCTGGACCACAGTACCACCTAGATATTGCTAGTGAGGTCACTAAAGCTGTGATGCGTGCAGCGGGAGAATGAACAATGCAGACTATAGATGCGATGCGCGCGCGTAAAGGTGATTCGTTATGGTGAAAGTAACACTAATAATAGATAATACGGGTAACGCGTACACATAATTAAAAACTATGGCGTATTTAAATCAATAATGTTAATACATTTATGTATTTTTTTATTATTAGTTTTATCTCCTGTTTTATGTCATTTTAAATATCTATTTTCTTAGAAAATTTTTCTATATTCAATAAATTACATTATTATTATTATATTATTATTATATTATTATGATTATTATTATTATTATATTATATTATATTATATTATTATTATTATTATTATTATTATATTATATTATTATTATTATTATTATTATATTATATTATATTATATTATTATTATTATTATTATTATTATTATTATTATTATTATTATTATTATTATTATTATTATTATTATTATTATTATTATTATTATTATTATTATTATTATTATTATTATTATTATTATTATTATTATTATTATTATTATTATTATTATTATTATTATTATTATTATTATTATTATTATTATTATTATTATTATTATTATTATTATTATTATATTATATTATTATTATTATTATTATTATATTATATTATTATATTATTATATTACAGGTAACGTGATGAGAGTGCGTTAACGTACCCCTGAGAGAGGCTATGAGATCAGCGCACAACGACACATCACAGGGGGCGCCACCAGTGACAACGGGGACGGAGGGCGCGGTTAGGGAAGAGGTAGACGAATCACTGCTGTCGTAGGAGGAGCCTACTGAATAGGTAGACAATACCTCTCCGCTACTGGACGACGAGGTGGTCAGGGAGGTGTTGGAGGACAGGGAGGTGCTGGCTTGTGTAGACATGTACGCACTGCGAGGGTGTGGGTACGTTAGGGCGCAATGTATAGTAATAGTGAATGTATAGTGTGTACATAAGCTTCTATATATATATATATTAAATATATAGCAAAGTAGATAAAGTTAAATATATTAAATATTATATTTTAGATTAATTAAATATTAAATTGTTATTTTATAGAATTTACAATAATACCAGTTTACTTTCCAACAACTATAGAAGTATTTTACTCTAAATATTAGGGAATACAAAGTATATAATTATGTGTATAATAGGATTGGGAGCACAATTAAACAGAATATATTTCAAGAACGACTTCAGTGACTTCAATTTGTTAACGGATTTGTAATGTATTTCATTGACTTTTGCGCATACAAGGCTACAGGGTTACGCCCTTAATGATCTGGCTAACTATTCACTGGAGGGCATCTGATTGGTGCACTTTAAGAGGGTGGCGTCTTCTTTAGCCGACTCGGAACTACTGATGCGCGTCGTGTTTCTCTTCCTGTCCGTACGTATCCTGTGAACTGTGAGTAGGGATGGGGTAGTTAGGGTTGGAGGGGGTGGTGTAGAGTTAGGGTTGGAGGTGGCGTAGAGTTAGGAAGGGGTCAGAGAGAGATAGAAAGAGAGAGAGAGCGATAGAGAGAAAGAGAGAGAGAGAGCGATAGAGAGAAAGAGAGAGAGAGAGTGAGATATAGAGGCAGAGAGCGAAAGAGAGAGAGAGAGAGAGAGAGAGAGAGAGAGAGAGAGAGAGAGAGAGAGAGAGAGAGAGAGAGTGAGAGAGAGAGAGAGAGAGTGAGAGGTAGGTGGGTACAAACCTTGAGAGTATTCAGATGAAGTAGTACTAGTAGTACTGTCGTCATCGGTGATAAGGTAATCGCCACGGTAACGTCTATGTTTACTTGCAGCACCATCGTCTTCATCGTCCAATAGGGTGCAACTGGTTTGATGCTGGAGGCGGTGGGGTTTGGGGCGTTCACCGGAGGGGGGCGGGGTTTTACACTTGAGGATGCGACGACGTTGTTGAGATAGTCGTACGGGCTGAGGCGGGGCGCAGGTGGGGGGGTGGGGGTGGGGTGCTACGTCCGAGTGCTGTAGACTGTGGTAGCGACGTACGGACGGGTCCTGGGCGGTGTGGTGTAGGGTCTGAGACTTACTGCGACAGGCGGTCATTCTTTCTGTGTGGGGTGTGGTTAACAGTGTTGTACGGGAGTGTATCTGGTTGTATGCGAGTGTACAGGATGTATAGAATGTAAATTAATCGCAACTTATTGAACTGTTAATACAGGATTCAGGTGGAATATTATAGATTCTACCAACTAGTGATATTAACATTACGATATCATTGATATTATCTAGTTATAGCTAGATTTAAGATGTGCATAATGTAAATATACAATACATGTAGGATATTATGTAGATATCATCATGTGTACTCTTATAGGCACAATTAATAGCTACAAGAAGAGACAGATATTAACATTGACTGTTGATTAACTTCAGGAGGTGATGTCGGAACACTTATGGTAGAATATATGTTGATATAGGTGTAGGTTTTAGTGTATATGTAGGTGTTAGTGTAGATGTAGATGTAGATGTAGATGTTGAGGTAGGTGTTGAGGTAGGTGTAGATGTATATGTAGATATAGATGTACTACACATATATACACATTGATATGTAGAACCTATACTAAATTATCTATACATATAACTGATCACACATAAGTTTGTGATATCTCTTATTAGTTGTTATGTTAGTAATTATTTAATACATATATATATATATAATAATACATATATGGCATAAATATTGATACCGTACGAATGATACATAGGTCGTATAGAGGTCATATAAACCATCAGAGTGTTTGAGATCTTGACTAGGTTTCCTGTTTCTTCTGACAGCCCCCCTTCTCCTACATCTGGAGAGTCCACACGGTTCCTGGTGATGTACCTATGGGGGTAGGGGTAGTATAGGGTAGGGGTAGTATAGGGTAGGGGTAGTATAGGGTAGGGGTAGTAAAGGGTAGGGGTAGTATAGGGTAGGGGTAGTATAGGGTAGGGGTAGTATAGGGTAGGGGTAGTATAGAGTAGGGGTAGTATAGGGTAGGGGTAGTAAAGGGTAGGGGTAGTATAGGGTAGGGGTGGTATAGGGTTAGGGTAGTATAGGGTAGGGGTAGTATAGGGTAGGGGTGGTATAGGGTAGGGTAGAGGTAGTATAGGGTAGGGGTAGTATAGGGTAGGGGTAGTATAGGGTAGGGGTGGTATAGGGTAGAGGTAGTATAGGGTAGGGGTGGTATAGGGTAGAGGTAGTATAGGGTAGGGGTGGTATAGGGTAGGGTAGAGGTAGTATAGGGTAGGGGTAGTATAGGGTAGGGGTAGTATAGGGTAGGGGTAGTATAGGGTAGGGGTGGTATATGGTAGGGGTCGTATAGGGTAGGGGTAGTATAGGGTAGGGGTGGTATAGGGTAGGGGTAGCATTGGGAAGAGGTAGTTCAATAGAGATATCTCGATTGTGCTAACACTATTGGAGTTCACATAGTATAGGCGTATCTCAATAGAGATTATCTAGGGGTGCACACAGTTTAGGGATAGCTTAATAGATATCTGTACGGGTATGCTTAAGGCGGTGGTGCTTGTAGCATGGACCACCTCTGTATCTACGCAGCGTCAACTGGTTGTCCATCTGAATACAGCTTTAGTGACCTCACTAGCGATATCTAGATGGTACTGTGGTTCAGGCTTCCCTATGTATCCCACTTACATGTCATAGGTAACATAGGTGTGTGATACATATTCAATGTGTTAATGCATTAATGAAGGCATATCGTATGATAGTAACTATTTGTAGTATCTAATACGTTATTAGGTTCAGCAATGATGAGATAGTGTAAGTTAATATTGTAGAGAAAGAGACGAATACAATACTCCAGATACTATATTGATTTATTAACTTAACAAATTCTTCATTTTAAATAATATTTAAAAATTTATTCGATAAATTTAATTTCATACGTATATAATATAATGTATAAAATATATATCATATATCATATAATATATGATATATAATATTATATGATATATAAATAAACAATAATTAGTTATTCTCACAATATTTGTATGCATTATTAATGACCTTGGTTATGAAGTGTGATGTACTGGGCATCTCTTCGTCCTTGACCTTACGTTCCTGAGTAGGCAATGTTATAAGGTTATCATATATCTACAATAATATATATGATGATTGTAATAATGTATCATTTTATGAATGAAATATAAATACTATAGTTGTATATTGAATATATTAATAATATAAAATTATCATATACTATATACTAGTGATGTAAATTACGCCGAGCCGAGACTTTTGGTTTTTTCAGAGACTTTCATTTTCGGAAAAAAACGAGTCGAGACTTTAGGTAACTGAGACAGAGACTACATCATGCTTTAGATTTGAGCATCATTTATATGACTACTATATACCATCAATATTGTATGCTTATTTGTTTCAATAATAATTATTAGTATTATATATATAAATATATATATATATATATTAAATAATAGTTATCAATTAAACTATTTATATATATATATATATATATATATATATATATATAAATTATTATATTTACTAGAGGGGATATATAATTAGATTTATAATTATATAATTAATAAAACATTATATTATTAATCATAATGTATTTATAATGAAAATAAACTATTATCGTAATTAGAAAAATATATATATATAATTATAATTATTTCAACATCGAAATACACATAATGATACCCTATAATTTGTATTCAGTTTAATAGTTTTATTTAAAATTATGCTTATATTAATGATATAATTTGCACAACTAACAAGTATAAAATATGGTATAATTTTCAAAGGATTTAAAGAAATAATTTTATTGACAGAAAATAATATATATTTATAACAAATATTTATAAAACCAATGTTAACATAATTTTAGTTGAAATATTGCAAGTTATATTGCAAGTGAACACTTTATTATTTTACAATATAGACTAAATAGTATAATCACTCCTACTACCCCTTAAGTCGGCATACTCCTCTGTAATCTATAGATAACCATATATATATGGTATACCATATATACCAAAACATACCATATATGGTATCAATAATTAGACGAGTGTATGGGATAAGAGATAGTCTAGTGTGTGGGGAGCCATACAGACCTCTACTTTGGGAGTGGTTTGAACCCTGCCAGCGAACGACTCCATACCCAGATAGCCGGTCATGTAAAGGTTATCATCTTCGTTGTCATCATCCTTATTATCTTTGTTGTTGTTATCGTTGTTAGGGGTGTTGCTAGGGGCGTTGCTAGGGCCGGTGTGGGTGTCGCTGTTCTCAGACTCCAGTATAAGTTGATCCTCCTCTTCCTCTTCCTGCTCCTCTCCTCCTTCTCTACTGTGTACCAGCTCAACCCCCGGTAGTGATGATGGTAGCTGATCTGCACAGAGGTCATCGCCCGACCCCGCTAGCCCCCCCCCTACCGACCCCGCTGTAAAGTCTAGACTATCAGTGGGTATCGCGGAGCCTAGGGAACGTGAGTCATCGCCTGACTCCGCTACAGTAGTGGTGGTGGTGGTGGACATGTTCACCATCAGAGAGAGGGTGTCTAGCGGGCTCTCATCTGGCTGCACGTTACTGGTGACATCACCATCATCATCATCATCACTAGCACCACCATCACTAGCACCATCATCACTAGCACCACCACTAGAACCACCACTAGCACCACCACTAGCACCACTAGCTTCATTGTTATCCTCGCCGAGAGCAGGGGAACTGGTGTTTACATTAGTGGCGGGTTCGTGTGTTGAGGAGTCGACAGGGCTTCGGTACGCTGGTACTGTTAATATGTGTATTGGTGTGTGTGTGTTTGTATTACAGTATATGTGCGATGGCTTATTACACACAGACATCTACAAGAAAACATGCTGATCTAAGTGCATGTGCTGTGGTAATATATTAAGGGGCAGGTTCATTTAATTTTTTAATTATTTTACTTTAAATTATTAAAATATAATTCATCATTTTTAAATTGATGTTTAATATTACATCAAACAGTAACTATGCATGCTGCATTATCTATGTATTATAAACACACTCCTGTACAACATATAATACACGTTATTATGTAATATTTATTTCACGCAAAACTTTAGAAGCATATATCTTGGTATCTTATTTTACAGATTTTACAATGTTAAACCTTTGTTTCACCGTTTGATATGTATAAAATCTTAAAAGTTTATAAATATTATATAGAAGATGGTAAATAGATTGTTTTGAAAAGATGTAAAATATAATGCTGCTTTCATATGTGTATACAAAACCAAATATTGTTCACAACAAAATTTATGCTTTTTATTATAAGAATTTATAATAGTATCAAATCAATAAATATATTTATTCAAAGGTACCTATTAAATATTTATAAAATCTGCAAATTTTATAAAAATTTATCAAACGTTTCAAACGATGGAACCTTCTAATCATTATAAATTGTGTAAACAAAATACAGAGATATAAGCTTCTAAAGTTTGTGTGTACTAAATATTACATAATAATGTGTATTATATGTTGTACAGGTGTATGATTATAATACATAAATAAGGCAGCACTTATAGTTACTATTTAATGTAATATTAAACATCAATGTAAAGATAATGTATTCTATTTTATCATTTTAAAGTAAAATAATGTTCGAACACAAATGTACGATTCCATCCGCTTAACTAGTGGCAAATCCGTGTGATGGAATTAAATAGCGCATGGATAGCAGAATTATGGTATTAATACAGTATACAGTGGTATTAACTAATAGAATATATAGGGTTGATTGCTTGTATATTTATACCTATAAATAATGTATATGTATATATATATATATATATACACTACGAAATAATCAATTGTAAATATAATGTAACTAAGTATTATGGTTACATTTTTACCTATAAAAATATATATTTTGAATTAGTATGAACCTTTAGTTTAGTATAAGATATCGCATAGTTCATGTGTATATAAGTTTACACCACTAAAACGCTTCTAATGAATGATGATTACAATAGCTGCTATTGTTATTGTCACTATTACTAGCGTGGCCAGCAGTCGTCACTAACGTATGGGTGAGTCATGTGCCTTCTTGTCACAGCTGAAGATCACCACTGCATCACTACTACTACTACTGGTGGTGGTGGTGCTGGTGGTGCTGGAGAGAGACGAACTTTCTCCTAGAGTTTCTACAGTTAGTGTAGGTTATTAATCTTTATTATCGGATACAGTGATAGATGTAGTATTTATCGAGTTAAGGGAACTGGAGATGTTAGCGCTTATTATATGTAAAGAAAGGTAGAGAAATGGGGTATTTTTTAAGGTGCGTAACTTTTTATAATTTTGTTATATATATCACTAATACTTAGTTACGATATATTTACAGATGATTATTTCATAGTGTATATATTTGTATACAATTTTCATATATATTAATTATTTAAAAAATGTATATATATATAAACATTTTATTGAAATGCATATACTATAAAATAATCAATTGTAAATATAATGAATTCAAAAAATTACAAATAATTTATCACTCTTTAAAAAATATCCATTTTCCCTATCTTTTACATGTAAAACCGCAAACAGCGCGAAAGCGAGCAAAACTAAGAGCGATGCGGGGTTGACGATAATTAAATATTGCACACACACGTATGTATAGATGTATTTACCATGCGTATCTTTCTCTAGTAGTAATTGATGTTCTGATTCTTCTCTCTGTAATTGTGATTATGAAATAAATATAGAGCTATGTAGTAATAATATAATACAAATTCATAACAATGAATGAATGAATAATTGTTATAAAGAGAAACTAGTAAATATATTCACTGATGTAATGTACATGCACTAGGTAATACCTATTAGGTATTACTAGGTAAAGAAAATCGATATAAAAACTTAACATTAATTTATAAACTAAATTTATTTGGCCACACTAGGTTATTTACGTAGCCCTAGACATGTTAATGTATATTTCTTGTGTTCATTTATGTTATCATCGGTAAATTCATTATTATCTCATCGTTTTGGTACTAATTTACAATGTCGTTATTATTATTATTATGTTATATGTATCAGTAATTTCAACAGGTTACACGAATATTAACTTTGTTATATACATATACATATATATATATATAGAAAATGATAAATATACTTCTCAAATACATAGTTGATTAAATCGTCTGTAGCTAAGTAAAACACACGACTAAGTTCATCACAAGGACATAATGTCCATCACTCAGTATTCAGCCATTCATTCAGTATGAAGACTGAAGGCATGACTTTTATAGCGAGACAGTTGGTCACATTGTAGTCAATGTTAGTCACTTTCGTAGCCTATAATAATAGCCTATCTTCAATTGGGTGATACAGAACCACCCCCTAAGCAAATAACGAATAAGGGCGTATTTACACACAGATAAAAAACGTCACAGGATGGAATATGGCGAAAATGTTATGGTCGTAGATTATAATCTATGACCACATTATCATTCTATAGTAGAAGTACAAAGAAATGTACGATGATTTATGTAAAAATTTATATAGATATAAATATAGATATTTACTGTGTAAACTGTATCACAAGGAAATGATGTCCACTTCAAGTGGATAATGATTAAAGGGAGCGTTCGTTTAATGTCTTCAGAAATTAGTTTAAATATAATGAATTACAATAATTTCTGAACAATAAATGAAACGAATGCTTCTCCCCCCCTTAAGATACCAACTGAAGACAGGTCGACGCTGGGGGAATGTCGAGAACTACATTGAACAGGTTCGCCGACGGAATTCTCTAGAAGTATCACCCCGGACGTGTTAAGGTCATCAGGAAGCCTAGCTCCATCGTGGTTAGAGGTCGTGGGGGCGGGGCATTCCGTCCTAATCTCCGTCATCTCTATATCTGCCCTCGCTTCGTCGAACCTAGCAATACGATAGTGATGCAGGTACAGGGTTATAGTTAGGCTAGGTAGTGCGGTAAGGTGACCAGTGATTTAATGACGAGTGATCATGTTCGTAGTGTTAATGTGGGCAAGGGGTGAGGTAAAGTTTGTGCGTTAATGGGGGGGCGAGGGGTGCGTTACACATTGATCTAGTGCATAGGGATCAAGTGCGGAATAATCTCGTGTGGTTTGATAATTTCGTGCGAGTGTATGGTCTACTATTTATATATAACTATTTACATTAATATATATTATCATTGCGTCCGAGAGCACTGGTATTCGTGCAGTAATACATGTAAAGTATGGTGGAGGTGTAGGCCATGAATAGGTTATACTTAATTTCATTTATTTTAAAGACACATTTAACCAAGCATTGAGCGTCGAACATAACAGACACAAAACAGAATAATGCGAATAATGCGAATATAAACGGAACATAACAAAATAAAAAATGATTGAGAACGTAAGAAATATTACGTTATATTGACGATAACATAATAGTAATATTTATTAGATGAATATGCATTTTTTTTCCGTTTCGTATTCTAGTTTATCATATTAATAAGCTTTTTCCTCTTAAATAGCTTCACATAATATAGAATATCACCCGTTGCCCGAATATCAAGAATGACATTACTATGAATGCTAATATTGATGTGACTAGTGGTACTGGCTGTTCTGTGTACCGATTGCACCCGTGTGGTAGGGCTCTTGTGTACACGGCTTGTGTGTGTGTGCGTGCATGTTGTTAGTTAGTCGCATAGTTGAGGATACTTGTAGCAACGCTAGGCTAAGCGAACTATGACCCGTATATGTCATGTGATATGAGACCTTCGTATCGACGTAATATGGTCTGTGTATTTAATTCTAAATTCGTATTCAACTTTCGAGGTAATTTATATATTGCATAATCAGTTAACACGTAATTTAATTAAAACAAATAAATTGTTTACTATTTTAAAGTATAATAACTAACTAAATATATATGCTATCATATGATAAATATATATATATATATATATATATATGAATAGTTAATATGAATTGGTATATTAAATCTATTAACGATTTTATATATATATATATATATATATATATATAAAAATACATACATATATAATAAGTAGATGGTCTTATATAACATGCACTAATAATAATGATATAAGACTACAAGAAATCAATAGAGATACACACTCCATGGGACGATCCTACACTGGGTACAGATCAATAATCATTACATAATCATTACATACCGGCGACCACCCACTGTATTGGTAGTAAATGTGGTGGTAATATAATGGGAGTACATGTAGCATTAGAGCGAGATAGGGGTGAGAGGGGAGATGAGAGGGGGGGATTGGGGATGGGTGTGAGGGTATAAGGTATAGGGGAAGAGGAGTGAGAGGGGAGAGGGGAAGACGTGTTAGTGTGAGAGAGGAAGTGAGGGAGTATATGTAGAGGATGGAGGGAGAGATATAACGATGGGGAGATGGGGAGAGAAGGATGGAGCTAATAACCCAATGGTAGCGGACTGGGGGGTATCGCCGTGGTGCATGCCCTCCACTTCGCCCCCCTCCTCCTGCTCACCGCTGTGTTGTTGATGCTGCGGTGACGAGCTAGAGGTCACCTTGACAGCTTCCTGTACGTCGAACACCCGCGAGTGAAGGTAGGCGGAACACGCCTTTATCGCGGCGAACAGAGACGTCACTGTGGCGCTGTACACTATCCACTTGTTGATACCGGTAGCGTAGCCCTGGTGAGAGGGGGGTGAGGTAGTTATAGTAGTACTGGTGATAGGGGGGTGAGGTAGTTATAGTAGTACTGGTGAGAGGGAGGTGAGGTAGTTATAGTAGTACTGGTGATAGGGGGGTGAGGTAGTTATAGTAGTACTGGTGAGAGGGGGGTGAAGTAGTTATAGTAGTACTGGTGAGAGGGGGGTGAGGTAGTTATAGTAGTACTGGTGAGAGGGGGGTGAAGTAGTTATAGTAGTACTGGTGAGAGGGGGGTGAGGTAGTTATAGTAGTACTGGTGAGAGGGGGGTGAAGTAGTTATTTTAGCCCTGTGAGAGGGACGTAAAAAAAGTAGTTAATGTGTAGACCTGTAATAGCTATTAGCCTCAACTTGTATATAACAAATCATAAAATGAATAGTATAGATCAGGATTGGATTAAAATCAGATAGTTTTTCTAGATCAAAAAAATCGGTATTTTTATTCAATTAATGAATAAAATAATTATAGATATTTTAATTGTTATTGTTATTGTTATTTTTATTTGGTGGAGTCCTTTCATCCCATCCAGGAACTTAGATGAAGTTTTCACTTATAACCATATATGGCTCTAATGTCCCTTCGAAGCCGCTCTCATGTTAAGGCATCCATGGTTTTAACGAGAGCCGATCATTTATTTATACACAATTATATAAGATCACTTCTAAATAATATTTTAAGACCCATTTTATAAAATTAATTAATGGTCCGGACGAGGGTCGAACTCGTGTCCTACTGCTTGTGTGTCTGATGCCTTAGTCACTGAGCCACACAGGCAGTTTATAGCATAAAATATAGAAAATTTTATTTAAATGATCATATTTATTAATCGATTTAAATTGTGATACAACATTCAATAATATATCTTGATAAAAACCTTAATTTTTAAATGTCCTTTATTATATAGTAAATAAAAGAATAAAGTATTTAAAAATAATTTTTATTGAATAATTTATATCATTATTTAAATAATTAATTAAATAATTTTATTTAAAATTCGCTGCTGTCGAAACCTACTACTAAATAACTACTACATTTTTAATTATTATTATTTAGTTATATATATATATATTGATGATTATGATCAATTGTAATGTACTATCTATATCTATATTAAAAATAATAGTTATATATATAAAATTCAACATATCAACATTCATAATAATGTTGGTAATTAAATATTTTAATTGGAGATATCATACTATTTTATTGAAATATATAATTTAAATCCATAGATATAGATATAAGTTACTTCTATTTAGACGAAAATTCTACTGTTTTAATATTTTACCAATATAATATAACTAATATCCAATCAAAATCATTGATACAATTTTGTTAATTTATAGATAAAATTACCATTCACATATCTATCTTTTACATGCATTGCGTGCGACAAATGCTTATCACTATCTTTATATCGATGATCTTAAAACTAGATCCCCAACCCTGATTAAGATCGTACTGACTATATTTGTCATGATTATTATAAAAACTCAGTTACTAAGTATTAACTTTATTTGTATCTCAATTGTCACATTTCGTCTAGTATAATATAGATATTATATGGATAATAATAGCTATATATATCATATCCACTATGTTGTAATCGGTACACATCGACACTATTAATAGTAATAGAGCATCTCCAAACTGAGCCTATTTTCTATTTACAGGGTAACCAGTGATCTCGTGCAAAGTGATTTCGCGGGGAGTGATCTAGTGCGGATCGGTGATTTCGTGCGCAGTGTAAATTCTACTATTTATAAATAATTATTTACATTAATATGTATTATCATTGCGGCGCACGAGATCACTGGTATTAATGTAAAGTGACACTCGAGTTGATAAACCACTGGTTAGTGTGACACCAATCAAATTAGCCATTTTATGTATGTATCAAATATATCCACAAATCAAACTAATACGATACACTTGTGAACCGTAGAGCCTATACTATATGATGTACTGAGTACATTGTACTATAACATTATGATTAACTGTATTTACATCGGTGTAACTTACTCAGTAAGTTACTGCGTTATAACATTGATATAACCTCGTTATACTATAACAGACACCGAGTCAAGTTATGTTAAATATCAAATATATATTTACAAATACCATAATAAATATATATCAGTAATCATAATTTAAAAAAAATAAATATGGTATATATTTAATATGATAACTATGTTATATATTTAGTATGAGATATATTTAATATGATAACTATGTTATATATTTAGTAGGATATATATTGAATATGATAACTATGTTAAGTGGTGTACACATCGCTAGCAGCAAGCACGGCGATTTGTTACTGCACTTGATGCTCAGTATATATTATTATTGGTGTTCAGATAGCGAGCATCAAGTACCGCGAGTGCTGCGACTTGTTACTGGGTATATTTCTCAAAATGGAACGTGTTGAATCTGACGGATACTTATTACTAGAGGCCAACAAATTAGCTGTTAATATAGCTAGCATCAAGCACAGCGAATTATTACTAGAAAATAAAACTTGTCATAGAATTTAGGCTGTGACTTGTTACTGCACTTGATGCTGTAATTGATGCTAGCGGTGTCTACATGGCTTTATATATATATACTAAATATATCATACTTTACCTTCCAGGTATTTATATAGGCTATATTTTACATATAATATCATATTATATGTAAAATATAGCCTATATAAATACCTGGTAGGTAAAGTCTGAGATACCTCATGTATTATCTGGCGTGAATCTAGAAGAAAGCCACCGATTATTATTAGAATTTCAGATTTTTATTTTGTGGTTGTTTGGTTTTATTTTTCTGTTTTTTAAGATACATTATAATATAGGCTCATTTACTAAATCATTCAGTAAATGCATTATAATAATGATTATTATAATGCATTTACTAAATGATTTAGTAAATGAGCCTATAAAATATCGTAGAATGCCTTACCCATCAAATTATTTTAAGTTGTGCATATATAAGTACCAGCCACATTGAACTCTGAAATTCTTATACAAAATAATCGGCGGCCTTCTTTCAGATAATTCTTACCTGGTATTTTTTATTATAAATTAAAAAATGTATACCAGGGATTGTGACTCTTTATTTGTCATATACCGAATCACTATACGTCGCATTATTTTAATAATTATATGTATTTATTAGATTAATAAGTAATTTGATAATATCATGACTACTATTTTAAAATAGTTTTAAAATACTTACAAAATGAAGATAGAGGGGGAAACATAATAGAAATATCCATAGATAGAGATGAGTTGCATTCTGAAATCTTGATAAATGTGGATCATAAAATGAACCCCCGGTGACTGATGACCATAAACCTTGCCACAAAACTTTTAAAACTTTATATACCATTATTATATTATATGTATTTTTTATATTATAAAATAATTATTGAAATAATCATAATAATCATTTTAATATTTATTTTTGATTTATAAATATCCGGTAAAAAGTTCATAGACTAACGAGTTCATAGGTTAACGAACCTGTTAAATGGCGAATTTAATTTAGTACTTTTTTACTATTTAGTAAATATATATACGTTATAATATTTATACAAATTAATTATATGAGGTAAATTATAATTAATTAAATATTTAATTTATGTAAATAATATTGTATAAACTATCATAAATATAGATTTATATTATGTTTTATTTGTTTTATCATCTGACGTCATTTTCATCTCATGATTATTTTATTAATACATTATTTGAATCACATATAACACAAAGTTATATTATATAAATATAAATGATAACATTGAATCAAACATATCAAATAATGTACATATAAATTTGGTATAATAATTTTTAATTTCCAACAAACTATAATTAAATTTGTACTAAAAATAATTTATATTTATTATATTAAATTTATTTTTTAAATAATTTTAGTTTCAATACTAACATGTAGTTGGTACATACTACCAAATTTACATATTTTATAATATTATATATAATAACTGTATTAATATTAAATAATTCATGATATTTATACATATTAATAATTAATGTATGATACAAGTAGCATACTTAGTATGTATATAAATGATATTTATTTTTATATTTATAGTTACTATAATAATTATAGTATTATACTAAGTATAAATTATAGCCTATAATTTATACTATAAATATAAAAATAATAATTATTATAGGTGATAAAGTTTATTATTAAAAACTAAATTCTTTATACACATATTATAGTTAAACCTTTATACACATATTATAGTTAATACGTATACTAGTTATATTATATTATTGTAGTTTAATATATATATATATATATATATATATATATATATATATCTTTGAAAAGTTGAATATAAATTGGCATCTACAACATAAATATATTAAATAAAATAACCAGATAAATTAATTATTGTTTAAATAAAATACAGTAAGTATCAATTTTATATCTCATATATGTGAGAGCCACATTTATAAATAGAAAATATTTTAAAAAATAGATAATGTATAACCCTCCTAATATAGATGTAGTATTTTATTGTTGTTATTTTATATGAAGTTATTTTTACATAAGTTATGGTGTTTTATAAATTCAATAAATAATCTATTACATTGTTAATTCATGCGATATTTAGTTTGCGTATTATCAAAGTTAGTTTGTCCCTTAATAAACTATAATTTACTATAAAGAACAGGTTCATTGTAGTGTCTACTAAGTATTGCATATAATTGATATATATTTTTATTTGATACCCTATTATCATTAGATTATTTACCTCTATATTATGTTTTTTCTACTTATATAATACATATGTGACACTACATATGTTACAAGTTGTTACTTACAACACATAATTAATGTTCATATACATAATATACATAGATTCTTAAATATATAAAAATATTGTCTACTATATTTAGTAAACTGCATTTTAACGGTGTATGCGATACTAAATTCAGACTTCTTTATTACATATTATATATTTATTAGATTTGAGCTTAATAATTCATATAGAAATTATAACACTTTTTTACCTTACTTACCATATCGAGCTTGCTCGGCTGAAATTAACACCTTTTAAAAATTATGATTTCGACTGCTAATAACTTACGTTTACGATTCTCCCTAACCGTACGCTTTACCCTTAGCCCGATGTGTGCATCAGTGGATATTCCTGCCTCAGATAAACAGCCGCAGCATCACCAACGAGGCCGCCGCCAGCACGCGCCCATTACTAGCAGCCCCCTTCTCCGCTAGAATGACGACCGAGATGACGGAAGAGGATAAGCTACCGATCATGCAACGAGCGACGCCCTCTCCCCCCTCCTCCGCCAACTCTTCCATACTCAACAACAGCTTCCCTCAAAATCTACCAGTCTATACGGTTAACACACACACACCTATATATATAGGTAACCAGTGATCGTGTGCGAATTTTTTTCGCGAGTCGTGTAGATTCTACTATTAAAATAATTATTTACATTAATATGTTACGCACGAGATCACTGGTATTCATATATATATATATATATATACAAATAATGAAAACTTCGCTAACTATATAATCGGCCCATACACATACTACACACATGTAAAATGATGATGTATCATATATATACATGTGTGTGTGTGTGATGGCGGATACAAGCGGGCCACCTAAGTCTAGATTTATACATTTATAAACGTGGGATCCGACTCGCGATAAAAACAAATAAGTAATAGTTAACGTATGTATTACATAACGTAATTGATTATATAATCAATATTACTATCCGCGTGACTACGACTAATGGTAATAACTAAAGATCATCACGTATTAGCGGTGGTAATAGGTAGCTGATTTATTACGAGTTCGCATTCGATTGCAGTGAAAATAATTTATATTTTATCATCGAATATTAGATTCCGTAATCAAATACGCTAGATATTAGCGATATTAGCTAAAACAAAATAAATATATTAATAATGTATGCGCTGAGATATTTTACCACTGATGACGGAATTCTATGATTAATGATCGCCGTACAGAATCAATGATACTACTTCACTGCTAACGTGGCTAATATTGGTTATGTCTGATAGATTACTACCAGTTTGTATTACTCAATAAGTAATTGTGCTTAGTTGTTGCATGGTTAATGCTTCTGATTATACAAAAATGAAGTTTATTAACTACTTATTTGATAATTCATGTTCTTTATTAATATATATATATTTTATATTAATATATATATTCTTATATTAATTAGTAAACATTAATGTATTTGCTTCCCCAGTAATAATTTATATTATTGTTCGTATGTTTTGTACACTTCTATTATCATTGTGATCATATTTACCTCCGATATTGAGTATATCTCTTTCTTATAGTCTATGTTATTTATTAATAATTACATTTATTCATTATTATTTAATTTTATTTGACAAAAATTATATCCATAAATATATCCAAAATATATCCATAATAGCTTGTATCATATGCTGATTTTATATAGCATACATTGGTAATGTAAATGTCACCCAATCAGATCTTGCACCCATGTGTCTTATCAAGGGCATGTGTCTGGCCAAGGACATTGATTTTATTATTATATCGCATTGATTTATTTTGATGGATTTATTATTAAAGCAAACATTCAGCTTACAAAGTATCATCACTATTGTATTAAGTATCATCATTGTGTAGAAATATCACTTATTTATCACATTACTGAATACATATATATTTTTTTATATAATAATTTAAATATATTACTCCTATATTAATACATTAATTAGTTTCATTAGAATAATATAATTAGAAACGCTGATGTAATATAATTAGTTAAATATTGATATTATTCTATTGTTGGTGCGTCTGATATCGGTGATTATAAACGACTTCATGATGTATGTGTATATTATGTGCTCATATTGTAAATTCTTAAAATATTTCCATTCTAATAATGCATTAAAACAATGGTGTTTTCATTTCATTTGTTTACGTGTATAACGTTATAGTACATCGCTGGTAATAAAACCTGAAAGTAATTAGCCACTAAATCATACATATTTTGTATTACAGATACTGTCTATCTCGCATATTTATTTACAAAAAAGAACATCATTTAGCGTTATTACTCTACTTTTCTTATCAGTATTTGTTTACTTTGTCAACAGACAGCTAGATTACATCCCATATGATGTACACACTTATGAACGTTAATATAATAAACTTCTGCATCATTATCTCATTAAAGATATTATATTTATATATAAATATATAAATAAATATATATATATAGATAACATCTTGTCAAGTTTATTATTTAAGTACCAATTGTATATTGAATATATATACACACATATACAACCATGAATATTATAAATACATGAAAGTAATAACACATAAATATGCCATAAAAAGGCTGTATAATAGGTTGTTGTTTATTTATGAATTAGTATCAGGCTAATCTGCATAACATATCTCCACCATGCATTGTTAGTACACGGGTTGCCCCCACTATAGTTACCCCCGCCTATAGTTACCCCCACCCTCCCCCGCTAACCCCGACACCACTGGCACCGCCGGTCCTAGTCACGTACCCTCGCCCCGGGTCATTAATTAGCGCAGCGCTATGCAAATCACCCTCCCCGCCCGCCCCAGTACAAGCCGCCACCGTCGCTAGCTGTCAATCAAACCTCACTAGTGCTGCCACCTATGATAGTACCGCCGCACTTTTTCTAGTTATTTATGACGTCGTAACTAGAGGCATGTCTTTACAGGAACATAGGCTCACTCTTAATAAGCACTAGCACTCACACTGAACACATGCTAGGTTCACACACTGCTCTCTACGATGCTGTGTGTGAACGGTATCAACTATGTCATCACCGCATTGTGTTTCTACCCACTAGCGAATATGTAAACCACTGCAACATTGTTATATAGGTCACACGAGTTCTATTGCTTATTGACCTAAATAATAAGGGTGGGTGGTATGAACAATGAGTCAGCGAAGAGAGGGTGATGCTATAACTAATAGAATACATAGTATATATTACATTGAGGCCTGATAACTATGTACTAGGTATTCATCGATACCACCCCGTTAGTTATGACCCCTCCTCCTCACTGCCCCCACCTACTTGCAGGTAATTATTGATGTCGAGGTATCCTTGGTACTCGAGATTAGTTATATGCCCTCCTACTCCTCCTCCTCCTCTCCCATCATCCTGGGTAACAGTCCCCTCCTCCATTCAGATAATATTCCTCTACCAAGCATCCTTGGTACTCCCTATTATTACATCCCTTCTTCCTGTCCCCCCACCCTCCTAACAACCTTCCCTCACCTTCCTAACAACCTTCCCTCACCCTCCTAACAACCTTCCCTCACCCTCGTAACAGCCCCCCCCACCCTCCTAACAACCCCCCCCCTCACCCTCCTAACAGCCCCCCCCCCACTCTCCTAACAACCCCCCCTCACCCTCCTAACAGACCCCCCCACTCTCCTAACAACCCCCCCCACCCTCCTAACAGCCCCCCCCACCCTCCTAACAGCCCCCCCCCCACCCTCCTAACAACCCCCCCCTCACCCTCCTAACAGCCCCCCCCCACTCTCCTAACAACCCCCCCTCACCCTCCTAACAGACCCCCCCACTCTCCTAACAACCCCCCCCACCCTCCTAACAGCCCCCCCCACCCTCCTAACAGCCCCGCCCCCCCACCCTCATAATAACCCCGCCCTCCCTTATCAGGTAATATTCGACTACCAGGCTGCTAATGATGATGAACTGTCACTGGTTCGTCATCAGAAGATCTACGTGATCAGTCAAGATGCTGCTATATCTGGTGGTGAAGGCTGGTGGACAGGTTTGTACTAGAGGTCACGTGATGAGTGTAGACACGCCCCCCTTACAACCCCTCTCTCTGTAGCCGAGTATGTTAGTACCTTACTACCAGAAATATATCTATATATATATATATATTTTTATATAGAAGTAATAATATGATGGCATTATGATCTACTAGAAGATATATCTGAAATAACAGATAAGATATATATGTATATTGTATTATGTTTCCTTTATGTATATTGTATCATGTTTCTTAACTCAGCAAGTCCTCTATAATGAACATACATTTATTGATCAGTTATTAATAATTGAACATATCTTTATCTATAACTGCATGCAGTGATGCTTGTTTGATACATTATGTTAATATATTCCTTGAAAACAGGCTTTCATTGTATCTAATTCTACATTCATTATATTATTCCAACTTTATAAAGGCATATATATACTTATATAACCTCAATAGGTAAATAGGTACTCAATTAAAATATAAAATTATAATTAGAATATATAATTATACTACCAAATTAAATATGCAACATGTATGTGTTTTATTAATTATACACTAACAATATATTATATACAGTAATAATATATTATTATTTATATAATATAGTCAATTATATATAATTTATTACAAATCTTAGATATATATATATATATATATATATATATATATATATATAATATATATATATTATATATATTATATATATAATATATATATAATTAGTAGTAATCATGTACAATAGGTTCTCAGAACAGTAATCCAATATGTTATATTGTTATTATTAATCTAGCCACTAATCTATATATATATATATATATATATATATATTATATTATTTCTTGCTCTACCTCAGGGAAATATAGATTTATGGGTTATAGAGAGAATTAGTACAGTGAGTTATAGAGAGAGAGAGATATAGAAAGAGAAAGTGAAAGAAAGCAAATGTTACCCCACATGTCAACCCATTACAGACTATTTATTATGTGTATACAACTATTTGTTATGTAAATTAGATACATTGCCTTACTAATTATAATACATTACTATGTGTACACACACAAACACACATGCATAAGTATATACAACTCAATATATATATATATATATATATATATATATATATATATATATAAATGTGTGTGTATTTATTTGTATGCATAAATTAACATAGACAAACATACACAAACATACACATATATATATATATATATATATATATATATGTTAGATTGATTGAATAATATCACACACATTTACACACACATACATATATCTTATGAGAACAGTGCCATTACATTACAGTTATTCACACAGGCAATACAGTTATACACTTTATGGGAGGTCTATATACATATATACATGTATTATTAATTGTATGCAAATCACCCACAAATACATGTAAACAGTAAACACAATGATAGCCAACAACTATTCACACATATGCTGTTACATGTAACAATCATTATCATCATTATGTTCATTATGTCTAACAGCAATCCTGCTGTAACAGACTGCATATATAACTAATATTGCTAACCCCTACTTCCCTACCCTCCCTCCCTATCCCTATTTTCCCTTCATCCTTACCTCTTACCTCCTATCCCTATTTTTCCTTACCTCCCTATATCACACACATACACACACCTACCCCCTCCCTCCCTCACTACCCCCTCACTACACCCCCACCCACACACACAGGTATGATGGACGGAGACACTACTAAAGTACTGACCCCGAAGAAGATAGGCATATTCCCGAGTAAATACGTAGTCGCCCAACATGACCCCCGCATTCCTTTCGGTATGACCTCTGGCGAGACTTCTTACGTCGCCGGCAAACAACTCATGGTACCTACCCCCCCCTACCCGCTAATGATGTTGTCATGTGACTAGTGCTCTCGTGCTGATTAGTTGCTGATGATAATACATGTTAATGTATATCATTATTTATAAGTAATAGAATTTACATTGCACACGAGATCACTGCACCGCACTAGTTCACTGGTCACCTTTATGATGTTGCTACCTCTCTATCATGCTACCTATGTCATCATGCTATCACTGTTGTGATTATCACTTCTCTCCCCCCCCCCCATTATTCTACCTGTTGGCTACCTCACGGTGTGTCCCCATACTACAGTTGTGATGTTGATGTGTTCCTAGTATGTGATGCCTATATCATTATTAACATACCACAACAACAAATAAAGATATTTCATATTATTTTGAATCACTTTAGGAGGAAACAGCATATTTATATTATAAACTAGAAAACGAAGCAAACACAAATTCTTCCAATAAATATTATTACGATGTCCTTAAATATATCTATTATGTCTATGTGATTACTTTATAGTGTCCTCCCTATTTCCCTATTAGCATGCATCTAGTGAGTCATTATAATAGATGCATGCAGATCATGTCCTATTGATGTCCTCGTTGTTTACAGTTCAAAGATTGTGATATTGGCTTCTATGGCGACCCGTTGAGAAAGTTTGAGATTGACTACAATGAACTGGATATTGGCAAGGTGATCGGAGCCGGGGGTTTCGCTAAGGTTTGTGTGTTAATAGGGGGCGCGAGGGGGTGCGGTACCTATTGATCTCATGCTAAATGATCTCATACATAGGGATCTAGTGCGGAATAATCTCGTGTGGTTTGATGATTTCGTGCGTAGTGTAAATTATACTATTTATAGATTATTTACATTAACATTACGCACGAGATCACTCCCCATGAGATCACTGGTGTTCTGCAATAAGCTAGTGATAGTTATAGCGCTCTTAATGTTTGGTAGATACAAACTGCTCGAAAGTAGTATTTCATATAATCATCATCCTCCCTCCATCATCATCCTCCCTCCATTATAGATCTCCCCATTATAGCTCCCCCATAGCCCCCCTCCCCATCATAGTCCTTCCCTATTGTTAATTCGGGCTCAATTATTCAAACTTGCATTGTTATTGTTTTCATTATAATATTGTCTTTGGTTTATTTTCATAATCTAACTATACATTATTTATGATTGTATTGAACTAGTAGTAGTAGTAGTAGTAGTAGTAGTAGTAGTAGTAGTAGTAGTAATAGTAGTAGTAGTAGTAGTAGTAGTAGTAGTAGTAGTAGTAGTAGTAGTAGTAGTAGTAGTAGTAGTAGTAGTAGTAGTAGTAGTAGTAGTAGTAGTAGTAGTAGTAGTAGTAGTAGTAGTAGTAGTAGTAGTAGTAGTAGTAGTAGTAGTAGTAGTAGTAGTAGTAGTAGTAGTAGTAGTAGTAGTAGTAGTAGTAGTAGTAGTAGTAGTAGTAGTAGTAGTAGTAGTAGTAGTAGTAGTAGTAGTAGTAGTAGTAGTAGTAGTAAATGAGCTATGGTGTGTGTATGTGATAATTATAAACTTGAGTTCACTACCAAATGTAGCAGCTTATATGTAACTGAATATCTAATCATTTTTTATTATCTGTGGATAATTTATCACTACAATCTTGTGTCACACATAAATATATATATATATTCTCATACATATGTATATACTTGTATATACTTGTATTCATGTGTGAGAATGAATGAATGTGATATGCAAATATTGACTATATGTGTATTATTGAAGTAAATGCCACATACACACACACTACAAACTTATAAATCAGCAACCATAGAGTACTACCCATAATGCAGCATTGCTTATAGATTATCACTAGCATGTTGTTATTGTTATCCATAGTATTGGCAACTTTATATCATTCAGTTCTAATTCACTTATTTGCATATTAGTATATCATTATAATATGTAGTATACATTTACATTATTTATAGTTATATATATGTATATGAATACTTGAAGGCTTTATTTGTATCCACTATTTGTATCCACTATTTGTATTGTATTCAATGTATTTATTTATATGTGATTTCAAATAAGTAAATATTATTATTTTAATTATATATTAATAATAATAATAATAAATATATTATATTTCATAGTGAAGGGCTGTTCATATAGTATTCATTATTTGCAATACATTCATGAATGTATGTAAACAATGATCAGCCAACATCTATTCACATATATGCTGTCACAAAACATACTACAATCATCATCATCATCATTACTATGTTGATTATTTCTACCATCAGTACATCCTACTGTATAAGGCTATGCATATATACATATGTAATAGATGGTAATACATCCTAGTCAATTCATCACATAATCTATATAGAATGTAGTATTGTTATTGATATACATTAACTCTGTATGTATGTATGTATACATATATATATATATATATATATATATATATATATATATATATATATATATATATATATATATTAATTTGTATATTATGTATATATATGTATATATTATATACATATACATATATGCTAATGTATTATATTTTGTGGGGTTAATTTCATTATGGATAATTAATATCACTTATGCCTTCTTCTCCTCCTGCTGCTGCACTTATCAATAAATGATAGTAACATGTATATAATATACCAAAATACAATAAATACAAGTCTATTATATGTAATATAAGTACATATATTACAATGATTGAGTATCAACATTTGCTAGTAACAGTTAAATGTTGATATAATATCATTATCAACAATATATAATAATAAATTATAATTAACATTTAATTATACTAATAATAACATATAATTATGATAAGAATAGCTAAATCATCTAAATTTAAGTAAAAACCCTTCAACTAAACACAATAAATATATTGATCAAGTTTACTAGGTAATAAATAATTAGTAGCATAACTCATTGCTATAATATAGCATATGCTTAAATTGTATTATACTAAACTTGGTAAACAGCATATCTATATACATGCTAAACATCATATAGGCCCACACACGCACACATCTATACAACCACACACCCATACACACATACCTACAACCATACGCCTAATTACACTGAAGAACATCTTTTATTATAATTATTTGTTTACATTAATATTTGATTATATTTTGTAGAATTGTTTCTACTATTATTTAAGTGTTTAAATCAACTATTATTATTATTACACACACTTACCCACATCTACCCACACTTACACCCACCCACCTACACACACACACCCACACACACACTACCATACACGCCAACCCACCCACACACACCCACCCTCACCTATACCCCGCCCCCACACTAGGTTCACGTAGCGAAATGGAGGAACGAGAAGGTTGCGGTGAAGACAGGCATCTCCATGAAGCACAGAGACCTCACAGCTATACGCAACGAAGCCTGTTTCTTCTGCATCATGTCTCACCCCAACATCATACAGTTTAAGGGCGTCTCGGAGTCGGTTTGTACCCCTGATCCACTCTCACACTCTACCAGTGATGATACGTATTAATACATTGATATGTACATGATAGTTAATTAATAGTACATGATAATATACATTATTTTCACATTTTATTAAAAATGGCTGGGATTCATAGGGTTAATGTAAATTATTATATATAAATAGTAGAATGTACACTCTGAATGATATCACCAATTCGAATGTTCACACTGTTTACTCTTTTGTACCACTCTATATCAATGTCTATATCACTCTATATATATGTGTGTATATATGTCATATATACATTTCTTTTATATTATTGTTATCCCATACTAGTGTATTATGATTGATTACTACTGGTGGAGGTTTGTTTTATAAGTAAGCCCTATTGATACACTGAAATATGTGTATGTTGTTTTTACTTTGTTGTGGTATTTTCATAATAATGTTTTATCAATGATTATTATATAACTATATATATATATTTATTTTCAATTCTGGTTCTCAGCTAGAAAAAAGTAGTGCCTAGATATAAAATGCCTATGCATACAATGTATGTATATTATACAATGGCCTGGCATACAATGAATACACATTATACAATGTCCTGACATACAATATATAGATGTACATTAAGCCGGAGCGGCTCGGACTTTTTTTGTTGAAAATTGCTGCACCTTCTAGCATTTTATGTTTGGAGTATTTCTGTCACAATGGTATACTTTTTTTTTTTTTACATGAAGTATTCGCCGTGCGCCAGAGCTTTTAAAAATACCTATAAATATTTTTATATAGAAAAAATACCGCTATTACCTATATTGAAATCACATGACAATTACATTATAAACCATTATAAACAACTAATTTTCAAATTTATATTCATTTTATTATACTTTTTAACCACGAACCTTCTTACTAATACACCTTTTTATATTTTATATAACCCCAAACCATTTACTAAATGACAAATAACAACATATATGGATATAATCGGCTAATCTTACTGTATAAATAATAACTATAAAAATATTCGAATATGGGATATTGGTACTAAAATGAGATTTTATATATTTATGCTATTATAATAAAATTTGTATAGTTGGAATGCTTAGCAAATTCTATAATAGAAGTCATATCTTAGTTTTTTTAAATTTTTATTTAAAAAAAAGTTATGACCACAATTGTGAAAAAAAATTAGTAAAAATGTTTAATTTTGTAGATAGAAATTATGAATGTATTAATTTATTTATAATACATATTATAACATAACTCATTCAATAATGAATATTATATAATGAAATTAACATAATATATATATTATAAATATAGCTATCTAAATATTTATAGAAATAAAAAAAATATCAGCATTTCTGACCAATATGGGGAAAATTGGGATTTTTTTTTTTAATAATATTTTTTTATCTAAAATTAATATAATTTATATTTTTACAAAGCTCTTTAAATTCTATAATATAAGTTGTATCTTGGTTTTTACAAATTTACAAAAGAAAAAAAATGATAGAGCAAACTAATAATTTAAAATTTATAAAAAAATAAGATAAAAAGTAAAATATATTTTAAAAAATTTCTAACGATTTAAATTCTTTAAAAAAACCCTATTATTAATCCAGTCGATTGAAAAAAATTTTTTGTAATAGTGCGTAAACTTTTTTTTTTCAAATATAAAATTTATCATATTTTTACATTAAAATAGTGAATAAATAACCATATTTTATACTATACATTATTTTTTTTAAATTAATTTCATGTAATAGTACACTCATATACTTATGTATATATATTTATGTTTATATTTTTTTATAAATAATTTTTTTTTAATTAAAATTAAAAAATATTGTACAAATATTATCTTATACAAAAATATATAATTAAAACTATAATTGCAGATAAAACTAAAAAAAAAAATTGTAATGATGTTAAATCGAAGTTTCAAATATTTCCTATCTCCTCCATGTTAAACTTCCTATCTCTTCATGTTAAACTTTAATTAGGTGGCGCACCTCCAATAATTAATTTTTTTAATTTTTTTTTTTGTATTCAATTTAATATGTTATCTAGTTAATATAAAAAAATGTGCAGCAATTTTCAAAAAAAAATTACCGAGCCACTCCGGCTTAATGTACATATCAAAAATAGATTTATTATAATCCCATAATGGTAGGCCACGCCTACTTTTCATTGTTTATCACTGATATCAATATGGCTCTATGGTACATCAGTCCATCCAGTGTGTGTGTGTGTGTGTGTGTGTGTGTGTGTGTGTGTGTGTGTGTGTGTGTGTGTGTGTGTGTGTGTGTGTGTGTGTGTGTGTGTGTGTGTGTGTGTGTGTGTGTGTGTGTGTGTGTGTGTATGTGTGTGTGTGTGTGTGTGTGTGTGTGTGTGTGTGTGTGTGTGTGTGTGTGTGTGTGTGTGTGTGTGTGTGTGTGTGTGTGTGTGTGTGTGTGTGTGTGTGTGTGTGTGTGTGTGTGTGTGTGTGTGTGTGTGTGTGTGTGTGTGTGTGTGTGTGTGTGTGTGTGTGTGTGTGTGTGTGTGTGTGTGTGTGTGTGTGTGTGTGTGTGTGAAGGCAGTACTAGTACTAGTACACTAATAATAGAACAGATACATAGAAAAGATAAAACAGCTCATTTCATGTTAAAGTTTGTTTACATTTCATAATCTAGGTCATAGGTGTGTATTGATTGTATTATTAAAAAACACTAGCAACAATACACACACACACACTCACATGCACACACATCATTCATAATAGGCTCAATATATGCACTCACTTACCATGTGTCTAATGTCTAATGCCTAGATTCAATATGTCAATAAATAATATATTCATGTATATGTACCCAATATTATTACATACATACATACATACATACATACTTACATTTGTACATGCAATATTAGCATGCAACGTGGCTATGCAATATCTACCTATATCTATACCTATCAAACGCAATGCCACATGTAACGTTGTTTTACTGCTACTACTACAGCGGTACATGATTTATATGTCTGAGAAGGTTTTATGAGCTTACCACACATCTACGCGCGCATACCTATGTATGTTGCACCCAGCACAGAGGTGTGGCTCTCACCCACACCCCCCCCACACCCCACACACCCCCACCCCTCTACTCTGTTCTCATGTTCATATGTAGGTGTGCGGTGTAACACCTCATACAATAACTATTCCACATTATATAACTGACAACATTACCTTTAGTAGTACCTGTATAGGTTTTATATACTTTGTAGACACTGCAATCTACATCGTTTTATTGTTACACTATCTATAGATAATAGTGTCTATGATAACAGTGTATTTATGATAATAATGCTAAATTTAACTATAATATCATTAATATATATATATATATATATATATATTCGTTTAGCTTGACTGTACTATCTCTCTATGTGTATCTAATAGCATTACATATTTAGTATATTGTATTTTTATTTTGGTGAAGTCCTTTCATCACATCAGGAACCTAGATGAAGTTTTCACTTATAACCATATATGGCTCTAACGTCCCTTCGAAGCCACTCTCATGTTAAGGCATCCATAGTTTTTTAATGAAAGTCGATCATATATTTATATAAGATCAATTCTAAATATTATTTTAAGACCTATTGTAATGGTCCGGACTAGGCTTGAACCCGTTTCCTACTGATTGTGTGTCTGATGCCTTAGCCAACTTAGCCACACAGGCAGTTAAACACATATATCTAGCTATGTGAATCACTTACTACTACCACTACTACTACCCACACCTCTAACACCAGCACCCCTATACCCCCCCCACCATCAGGACAGCAGTCTCCACCTGGTGATGGAATATGCAGAGGGAGGAACACTGGACAGTGTCCTTGCTTCAGCGCGATCATCTTCAGCCAAGATGGAGCCCCTGAAACCACTCATTGTTGTGGATTGGGCCCTTCAGATAGCTAGTGGTCAGTGAATATAGGCTATTGTGCAACCCCACTGCTGCTATTAGAGATGAATAATAATGCTATTGCGTGCAGCTAAAGCATATTAACTATACTATTATTATAGCCTATGTAATATATTGAATACGTTATATATTCAATTTCATATTCACCTGATGTAAATATTATTATATGTATAAGATAATAATGATTTATAATTCCTCAATATATATTTACTCTGAGCATAGCTGGTACATATAATTTACTATATGCCACACACATACACACAAACCTACACATACACACAGGTATGCAATATCTACACAACTATTCCAAAGGCATCACTGTTATACACAGAGACCTAAAGTCCAGCAATAGTTAGTACACTCCTACCACCAACCTGCACCCTATCCCACCCTCTCCCCTTACCCTGACCCTCCCCTCTACCCCAAGTCTCACCCCCGCCCCTATACCCATCTCCCTCTACCCCTGACACTCTCATCACTAACGAACACACTTCTAGTAGTATCACTGCTAGAATATCACTACTGTTATCACCCCTGTTCACTATCATGATAATCTTGTGAAACACCACAACCACCACTACTACTATATCAACATGATCAGTATACTACAACTACCACTATAGCACCCTTACACCCATAGTATGACTACTCACCCTATCATCCATGTATTACCCACTACCCCTCTCTTCCCTTCAGCAACTTTGTCATACATGATATCTCCCACCCTGTACCCCATAGTTGTACCCCTATCTGCCACCGTATCACGCCTCACCCCCCCCCCCACCTAGTTCTACTCCTCGAGCCCATCGAGATGACCTCTACGGGTGACCTTGACCTAGCCGGTAAGACCTTGAAGATCACCGACTTTGGTCTGTCTCGTATCAGCGGTAACACGACGCACATGTCTGAGGTGGGAACCTGCGCTTGGAAGGCTCCCGAGTCTATTCAGCACTGCAAGTACGGGCCCGAGACAGACGTTTGGAGGTTAGTGATCTCATGCTTAATGATAATACTATTGATGTTGATCATTATGTTTAAATATTAGAATTTACTGCGGCGCACAAGATAATTTGTACAATATCATAGGTCTGTGTACTAGCCATCCACTGTCTGTCTGTGTACCTACTACTACTACTACTACCACAGCATAGTAGTGGTGTTGTGCTACGAGGAAACTCTACATTATATATTGCATTGTACGATGTAGCGAGTTGTATGGCTATGGTTTTAATAGGTAAATATGAATATCTTGTTATCTCTGTAATCCATCACTGTAAAAAGTAAAATCTCCACTGAAATATACGAGTATCGACACATCGGAGTACGTATATTGCGACTGATTACATCATTGGATGAGAGGCAATGTCCTGTCCTTGCTTTCACTCAAATACTATTATTGAATAATAATATTATTATTATTATTAAGTTGATTATTCACTTGAACTTTGAACTGTACACAAATGAAATACTTTATATTTAAGTTTGGATCAAATAAATAATAATAACAAATAATAAATATTAATTGAACTAATTTGATTATCTATATTTCATAAGTTGCTTTATTAAATGTGTGTATGGTTTTATCAAGTTAAATATTCCATATTTACTATTTGTATTATATATTATTTTTGTCTTTAAAAAAAATTAATTTGAATGATTCCCAGGACTTTTACATATAGTAATTTTTACATTAGTTATATATATATTTATATATATATATAATTTTTATAATTTATTATAACTAATAATTAATATTATATATTTAAAAATATGACTATTTATTTTTTATATAATATAAAAAATATATAATAACTTATTACAAAATTATTAATTATTGATTTATTTGACCTTCCGAAGAAGGTCGCTGGAGAAATATCAATGTGCTTGTATGGGCACACCCATGTAAAGTGTGATTATTAAGCAATACTTTACAGACTATAAATAAAACTAAGATTTAGAATTGAGATTTACCTTAAAATGTCGACAGTAAAAATGAATCCTACCTCTAAATATTCACTTATTCTTTAATTAGTCGCTTATATTTATTAGATACAATTTAAATAAATATATTAAAATATCGATAATTTTAAATTTAATTATCGTTAACTAGTAAAATATAATATTAATGCATATTTATATTAACTTTATACAGTTTTGGTGTAGTTCTCTGGGAGTTATTGACCGGGGAAACTCCTTATAAAGACATGGATGGTAATGCAATTATATTCGGAATCGGATCTAATAATCTATCACTGCCAATACCGTCTACTTGCCCGAAACCATTTGAAAAATTATTAAAAGGTATCATTCACAGATCTTAGAACAGTAATGTAATGTATATGTAATATGTGTAATATATTATGTAATCGAATTAAAAATATCACTAATATCTATTTTAAGAATATATTTATTTTTCAAAATATTTTTTTTTTACATTTTATATAGCTCAATTAAACTCTCGCAATAAGATTCAATCATGTTTTTTTTAATATTTTTAAATATTATATTATATTATATATTATATCTATATTAATATTATTTTAAAAAATAAATATATATAAATTTTTTTTAATTTTTTGAAAATTTTATTTCTAAATTATATGATGTTTTACTTCACCATACAAAAAAAAATATTAGTAAATTTAAATAATCGTTGGATATTTATTAATTAGATTTTGTTTAATAATAAACTTCAATATTGTATGATTTATTCTATAAATTTCCATATTTAAAAACTAAAATGAATTGTAATTTCTCATAAATTTACATAAATTATTTAAGTAATGGTTTAATAACCAAACAGTATATATATAAAGTTAATTAAATTTGTATAATTGTTATGATGAGATATGACAATTTCCACTATTTAAACATTTTACTTTTTTATTATATATTATTTACCATTAACTATAATTATTTATATTTATATAATACACTTTATGTTTAAATCTATACGTAATTTGTTATGCCTTTTTAAAGTTTTATAAATCGAAAATTCTTAGTTATATTTTGAATATTTATATAAAATATATTTCAAAATCAAGTAGTATTCAAATAAATTATGTAGAAATTAGGTTAAAATGAGAAGTGGACATAAGTGAGATTTAAAATAGATATAAATTAAAAGTGTATTCTTTATTGTTAAATATGGAAAATATTATGTTTTTTAAATTAATTTTAAACTTAATATTTGTTTATATGTATTAAAATTTGAATTGTATAGATTCTAATATTAATACATATGTTCAAAATGTATGTTGATTTATATTATAATCATATAAAAATACAATTTTATAAACTACCTAATTTACAATCTATTTAAATATGTGCCTTAATGAAAATAAGAAATGATAAAACATCAATTATTTTGTATTTATATTTAAATATAATTAAAATTTATAATTTATTTTATTTAAATGAATTTAGTTATATAGCTATTTATTTTATTCTATATATATCAATATCAATTTATAGTTAGATTATCTGTATATATATTATCTTCTCTAATAATTCTACGACTATCCAATGTCATTTAAATACTATTATTAAAATATATATAGCTATAATTCAAGTATTAATTAATATAGTTGATTTATAATTTTATATATGGTTTAGTGATAAAAAAGCTAATTTATGCAAATTTAAATACAATTATTTCAAGCAATTTGTTATTTTATATATTAAATTAATTGATATTTAAATACAATTTTAATTCTCAAATTTATAACTAATATTTAAATATATTACAGAAACAGAATGCTCTCTTGGTATATTCTAATATATATATAATTTACATCACTAATAACAACTAAATAATATGAAACGCAGATTAATAGTATACGGTTATCATGTGTATGCGATAGTACACATTAACATAAATAATTGTTTATTTACTATAGTGTTTGCTATAGATAATGTTGACTATATGATTAGGTACATTTGATTTACTTGCAAATAGATAACAGCATGTAACTAGTCTATTGGATAGTGTATAGGTCACAAGTATTATCATGTATAAAAAGTGAATTGTTTTTTGTAAAATGATGTATTATATACTTTTCAATTTCTTATACATATCATATTTTCACTAAAATTCTATAATATTCTAAATACTTTGTAATAATAATATTCATTTAAATAGTAAAATTACTTTAAACTTAGCAACAATATTGCCACAATAGTATGTTTCTATAGTTCATCAAAGTATATTGTATTTATTTATTTAGATATGTAAAACATTATTATATTGTACATAATCAATGTAAATATAATACATATTTGTGGGAATCTGCAATATCCAGGAAGCGGATACTATTTCATATTTATCATATCATCAAAATCTTAATATATAAATAAATTGTATTCTCTATTTTATATCGTAAATATATGGCTAATGACGTTAAACTTTTAAACTTACCTCGCAGAATGTTGGGATCTAATCCCGCGCAATCGGATATCTTTCGACGAGATAATCAACACACTGGAGCTATTGAAGCACAGCTCTCAGTTTGTACGCATGCCTCAGGAGTCGTTCCGTATCCAACGACTTGATTGGCGGGTGGAGATACAGAACTCACTTCGCATCGAGCTCGACAAGAACCTGCACCTGAAACACGAGAATAACGTTAGCTACCCACCGCTCAGTGTATAATATATAAATAATATTTATTTATTGATATCTCATATATATATTGAATACAATACAAATAGTGGATACAAATGGGCCCCTCAAGAACTCATAGACTTATACATGTTATAAATAACTGTGAGGGGCCCTGGACAATACAATACAAATAGTAACATTTTTGTTCTTGTGTTTTTATTTATTGATTATTAAGTTTTTGATAAACACAAGAGAAAAACAAGAACTGCCTGGAGTCATATAGTAGTGTATATAGTATGTACAATACTGCATCACTGTACTCTTGTATATATAGTTATAAATAGATTAATGGGTTATTTATATGCAATATAATAATGAAAGATCTCATTTGTGTTTCAACAACACAATAATAATTATATATAAATAAATTGTAAAAGAATTTGAAATTATAATATAAAATATAAAGTAGTAATATAATCTGTACTATACCTATAACCCCTCCTCCATCATACCCCTACAGGACAAGAGGATACAACTACTTGAAACTGAGCGATCACTGAATGAACAAGCTCGCTTCCTACAGGAGTTTCAGAATGACCTTCTCTCTAGGGAGATATCACTGTTTTACGAGCAACAAGTTTGTCTACTGGCTACATTATTTAATAATAACAATATTTATTTGAAGAATTTTGTTTGGTTCCTTTTCATTTTCGAGTTTATAACAATAATAATATGCTAAAGGGCTTCAATGTAAAAGCGCATATTTATGAAAATATATGCATATATTGTGTTGCAATCACCAATTATATAACACTACTAATACAACCCTCCACCCCCCCTGCCCTACATTATATAACACTATTATAACCACATGCAGAGACTACTAATACCACCGGTTCCCACGAAGAGGAAGGGAAAGTTCAAGAAGGCTAAAATAGCTAAACTCCTCAGCAAGGAGGGCTGCATTAACATTAGTCTGCCTAAAGGTTTGTAGGGGGAAGGGGGTATATCCTGTGTAAATACACACAGTTCATTCAATTACACACATTTAATAATAGGTAATCACATAGTTTGATAATATATGTTTCTATTGTGCTAGACTTTTTTATTACATATCCATTCATTACAATTTTATAATATATGCTTATATATATATGTGTTATTTATAATGCATATTTTAAATATAACCCTTAGACACTGTTAGGCTATGATTCACACACACACACCCACACACACACACACACACTCCCTCTCGCAGACTTCCAGCACAAGATCAGCGTTCAGAAAGACACGGAAGACAGCTCCATCACCTCGCCTGTGTTGTACAAGCACAAAGTCATTAAGAGTAAGTGATACCTCACACCCTACCTATCTCCTATGTGTAACCACCCACTTGTTCGGCTGTAGATCCCAAATATCCGACCTGGGGCCACAATCATGATCTGAAGAGATATAAGCACAAGGGCATAGGCACCTGCTACAACACAAGTTAGTGAACTGTATACGTGTAACTCTATGTAGTATACATACACGATTGTCGTGTATTACGAACATCTTTAATTACATCTATAACATTTGTTTTTTAGTTTAAAATAATGTTTTAATAATAAATTTCTTAATTTTAAGTTATTAATAGATTTATACTTTATTTTTGATATCTGAAAAAAATATGAATATGAACTATATAATAATAATATAAAATAAATAAATATAACCATTACTATAAGGTGTATAGTGTTTAGTTTCCTAAAGATAAATAAATAAATCAACTCACAGCTGGAGTGTCACACTATAATAATATTATTAATATGAAATCTTATATTTACCAGATACACACCCAAATATAAGCACATACACACACATACACACACTTAACTATACACCTACCTACACACACACACACACACACATATATACACATATAAATACACAAGTACACACACATATACGTTAGTGATGCAGTAAATGATGCTCAAATCTAAAGCATCGATGCCGTCTCAGTCTTAGTTACATAAAGTCTCAACTCGGCTCGGGCTCGTTTTGTTTCCGAAAATGAAACTCGTCCATATCCAAAAGTCTCGGCTCGGCATTAAAAAGCTCGGCATCATGTTCATCACTAACACACACACCTACATACACACATACACACATACACACACCTCCACAGATAACGTAAGACAACGGGTTGCCCTCAGTGATAACCTGTACGACCTTGGCCGCAATAATATCACCATACTACAGGAATCAGGTTTGTACACACACACACTATGATATAATAACTTGATGACATCATCATCGCCTAGGTTACGATGAACTCTCTGATAACGATAAGAAATCACCTCACAAGAAATCATCGATATCATCCCAGGTTAGTGTGTATGAACGAGGGCACACGAGGGAAGAGAGGTAATGCTATGTTTCAGGTGTTCACAATAATACAAATATAATATTAATCACGTATCGGAGAACGTTAGATAAACGTAAACAACATAATATTACAATATGGGTGGGTGATAATAGGGTAATTGTTGTATATATTAGTGGGACTGAGGTATTAGATAGTTATACTTTTAATTTAGTGAATTACTTATTTAAAAGATTAAGTGGGTGATAGGATGTGATTAGGTATATTATGGGGTATATTTGGTACATTATGGTGATGGGGTATATTTACGTTTCATTAATATACAAATAATATTATATATGTTTTAAATCAATCGCTTGCGAGTGACATTAAATGATACGAATACCTCGACTATCTAATACCTCGACTATGACGTTTACATTCCTACACGGTATACAGTACATTGACTATCACCATGACCACTGCATCATGCTAACGACATCCATACATCACTCCTCGTCCTATAGGCATCATCGAGTGGTTCCCCCCTATCTTCGCCGTTATCATCGAGTCGTATGTCACCACTAGAGGTCACCCTAAGTCGCGTGATGACCACAATGTCGGCTGTAGCGTTAGGCT
This sequence comes from Osedax fenrisi, assembly GCA_964019155.1. NCBI lineage: Eukaryota > Metazoa > Annelida > Polychaeta > Sabellida > Siboglinidae > Osedax > Osedax fenrisi. The sequence goes on along the minus strand of OZ025240.1, from coordinate 69,838,744 downwards.
TCGACATCCGCACCGCCCGTACTACAGGAGTACACCCTCGTCTGGCTGCTGATTGCCCCGCCCTTGGTAAGGGTGAACGGGTTCATACGCCCCTTCACGATATCTACACGAGAGACGATAAGGTACGAGTGAGTAAGTCATACTTCTGTGTGTGTGTACGCGCCACATCAACCAGTACGTAGCATCCGATGTGACGATATACACGTTAGGATAGCATTAATAAATAGTAATAAAGGATTAATATAGGATGATATAAGGATTTACACCCAAAAGTATTTAGTATACCTGGAGATATCAAATCCTAGGTAAAACTGTGAACTAAATAGACTACTATGAACTGTGTATATTATACATAGTTTATGAAAACGTGTGCATCATTAAGGGGGAGATTATCGCTTTATTTAACAATTATCGAGGTAACTTATTATTTCTGATCATAAATAAGAGATTATTTATCTGCACATCTGTATGTTACGTTTCCATATATACATTCATAAATTATGTTTTTATGAGACCACGTAGAGAAGAAATTAATTATATTATATATATAAAATAGATTTAGGTTTGCCGCGATTTGCATACTACAATGTTTTCATTTCTCTATTAAATTACATGCAATATAAATTAGCTTTTACTCGCCACATAGATATTTATAGCATTTAAAACCAACATATCCTATTGCTTTGTTATATATTAGTAATGAACACTTAGTTTTCATAATACAAGTAATAATTTAAAGCATATTATTTTTCATTTTATAAGTGTATAGTTTGATACAAATTTACATTATAAACAATACATAGTTCCGCAAATTGACCCTATATAGGTGACGCTGCTGGTTTTTGTATACAAAATAGAATTACACGATTATGTGTGTGTGTTATCTTTTCTTAGAAAACTCTTTGATATTACTGTGTGACACCTTATTCTCGCTAAATTATAAATATAAACTGAATATCTTTTATATTTAATATACAATGTACATTGTACATATGTATACAGGCTCTTATGTCATAAGTATTTCATGATCCTCAATATAAGCCTAGTTAAATGTGATACTCTACTGTTCACTCGGAGGCTATAACAAGTACCCCTGCATATACATCCCTTGTTTATTCACCGCACGCAGTAAGTAAGCACTTACACTGTGAATTGTATAGAGGTTTGCTTTAGTGATCTCGTGAGCGGTGTAAATTCTACTATTTTAAAATCATTAATACCATTAATACGTATTATCACGCACGAGATCACCGGTATTCTTTATAGGGCTAGTACTTACTTAGCCTTGCTAATTGAAATGTTTATCATGACCCCATTAACCCCCACCACCCCCCACCACAGAAACATAAGAAGCATGTGCTGCACAACACCTACCACGGACAAACTAAGCGCAGTACTAGAAATAGGGCAAAGTTTCCCGTTGATTTCTATAACGACTCTGATGGCAACAGCAGCAATTCTGACGTTGACGTCAATAAAATGGTAACTACCCGGTAGTGTTTGCATGATTTCAATACTATCCATTCACAGCGATACACTTAGGTAGACAGGTATTAGTGAAACATGCGATACCCGCCATCTTGTGTATATGAATCAAGTGACTACGATTATTATAATAATTTACACTGGGAATTTATTCGTTTACATGGAAATTTAAATGTATTTCAGATTTTATTACGAATTAAATTACGATTACAGTAATATCCTACATATATATATATCATATATTTATTATAATAATGTAATAGTACGTTATATAATATTTATATATAACTATTTTTCAGACGATCCCTACTCACAAGATGGCAGACTAGATGTTTCATTAGATTGCATAGGCGAAAATAGTGAGCATTTTTAATAAATCAAATATTTTTATATGATATTATAAATATTTAAATTTTAATAATATTTTATGTATCAGTTATTGATATATATAATAGTCTAATTTATAACATTGCATAACCTAAAAGTATTACTATACATTCTAAATTAATTGTGTTTTTGTAAAATGATTTATTATTTATAATTTAATGACGCGGTATTCACTTAACTTCCCACCCCTCTGCAGACCACCTCGCCCTCAACACCGACACCACCCCTCCCGAAGACCTGGACCCAGTGGCCCGAGAGACCGTCCACTCTGAACATCAGCGCTGCCGGCGGGGGTAACAATCGAACGCGGTCCACTTCCCAGCGTACCCCTTCGTCGATGACACCCCCTACCGAGAGAAGGGTGCTTAACGACTTCCCGTTACCCTCGGGCGGTGGTGACCTCAACGATACCCCCGTTAAGATGAAGGTCATCGTGTCCTCTAAGCAACGCAAGAACACTCAACATGGCGGTGCTACGCGGGCGAAACACCACGTTGACACCCCCGCCACTACCCACGCTGGCTCTAGGTTCCTACTCGACATTGAAGACGAACATCAAACACTAGACACAACTAGTCCGATGAATCTACTGCCCAAGGTGAAGTGGTAGTAGCGGTGTAGGTGTGAGGTGTCATACAACAATTGTCTGTATCATCACACCCACCTCCCCGAGAACTTCACCCTCTATCCGCCTCAGCTGGTTTGAGCGCGGACCCCCCCCTCCCCCCGTTTAGGTACATTACACACCCCCCCTCTTCTCTCTATTTATCATTATTTATTGTATAGCGCCGTAACCCCCCCACCCCCACCCCCCGCAGCTATATAGATCGTGGAATTCTATTGGCTACGATACGTTATAGCCGCTGCCTCCTCCTCCGTTTAAATACTCTTCTCCCCTCACCCCGTATACCTTAATCGTACTCTCTCGCGTCAATATCATTAATAACATTCCTGTGCGCGATACACGTACAACACCCCCTATCTCTGTACCCCCCCCACCCCTTCGTCATTCTATTGTGTTCGCTCCCCCCCACCACCACTACTGCCACCACCATCACCATTACGTTACTCGTATGTCAGTCTCTCTCTCTCTCTCTGTGTGCGCGCGTATATTCATTTGAAAGCCGGTGATTTCATTGGTCGAGAACGAGAGTCAGATCGACCAATCATAATTGTATATAGCTCGTGTGTGTATTGTTATGGCGATCATTGCTCACAGTATCTTCATGTATATAATCATAATAAATTAACAATTCATTATACTTCTTATATATATATAGATTTTCTTATATTTATTTTAATACACTTATTTATAACTTCCACTACTGGTTCTGCTAATTCTATAACTGTTCCTACTTCTACTACTACTAATACTACTAATTCTACTGATATTTCTATATCCACTATTCCTGCTACTACTGCTGATACTACTACTACTACTACTAATATTATTACACTATGTAATTTTATAAAAAAAAATACGATTAATAAACGTAATTATAATTTATCATTTTATAAAACATATTAGTTGATAGATGAATTTAGAGTAGATATAAGTAGATAGATTAGTTTACAAGATAACGTTTTAAATAAAGTGCCTCATAATATGGAACAACGTATTATAGTGAATTATTGATCTGAATCTAGTAGTTCCTTATGAATATTGTTTGGTATATGATTCTGAAACCAATGGATACTAACTAAACCATCTCTATGATCAACTTAAATAGGAGACTTGTCAATCAATACCATTGGTTTTTATATAATCTAGAATTTATCATTTATTTAATAAAATTATATTTGTATTGACTATTTTTAAAAAGATGAATAAGTCAATAATAATTTGATATTTAATGCTATACACACTAATAGTGAAAATAAATAAATATAATTGCAGTATTAAAAAGTATGTAGTTTTAAATATTTAATAATATAACAATTACGATTAAGGTAAGCGATTACTTAAATGGTTTCATGCCAACTCCAATGCAATTATTTAGTAATTAGAGGTTAAAGTTTAACTCTAATATTTAAATCTCCGTAATTATTAGATTATATATATTTATTACGCAATTATTAGAGTTAATAATTGTATACGAGTTGGTGTGAAACCCCTTTTACATCGTATCATAACCACAAATAAGAGACGTCTATTTATTTTAGTTGTATTATTTATTAACAGAATCAACTATATCTCTTGACGTCTGAAGTATTTCCGTTAACTTTTGCTGTTGTTCTAATCTATCAATATTTTCTTGTTTCTTGATATTTTGTCTTTCAACATCTAGAGTGATTCCTTCTCTCATAAGCTGTGGATTAAGTATATTTATTTTAGATTACAAATATCAGGTATTAGTACATGTATAACATATATGAAAACATTTTTTAATATATACATATATATATTATAGTGATATATTAATGATAATTGAAGATGTTTAAAAATGAATGTACTAAAATTAAATAGTACTTCATATAATACTACATGATTACATTTTCTATAAAATATTATTGATTATTTAAAATAATAAATATAATTTAATTTAAAATGATTAGATATAAATATATATATATATATATAATAAATGTTGTTAATATATTTATAATTAATAAATATAATACGAATTATAAAATTAAATACAATTTTAAGAATAGAAATTGAAACAAATCAATAATTTTTGCGAATAAGATTTCTTTTTAATAGCAAATGTTTGTTAGGTTAATTATAAATGATAACCACTATTATTTTGTATGTCATTTTGATATGCACAAAATTCTCATATATAAATATTATATTATTATAAAATAAAATTGATCAAATATGAAAATATTACATATAATACTATCTAATAGTGCGAAATTGCCTACGATCAAAAAGGACGAGTTGAGTGTTGAAGGTTAAATTTTAAATGCGAAATAAATTTGTATATGCTCACTTTGGGATGTAATGCTATTAAAAAGAACCAAACAGGACAAAACTAAACCAAATAACCCACAAATATCTATACAAAATATACATATATACTATTAACTCGTATTTCAAATGTAAACTTTAACCCTCAACCTGTCCTTTTTGATCGTCTCCCGTTCGAAATAATATGAAATAAAACACTTATTATCTCTACAGATACAGTTCAGTTTAAAATATGACTTTCAATACATTATTATTCTGAATATATTTAATTATATTGCGATCCAGGAAAAAGGGATCGGTGCTCATCACTGTGAGTACATTATTTTAAATACTACTATTATAATATATATTATAACGTGTTCGGGTAATATATATATAGACAATAAGATTTGTTTACAATAGGTGTCGCTACATATATATATATATATATATATATATTATTAAAGTTTAAATTTAATTAAAAGTAATTATTTTTTGTAATCATTTAATTGTAAATCTATATATCAGAAAATTATTTAAATTTAGAATTCACTATATGAATTAATTATTATTAAATTATAAATAAAATACATTTATTATAATTGTTCTATTATAAGTTATAATTTATAACATATAAACTAATTGTAGTACTTTAAAATCTAAATATTTTCATAAAAGGGATTATATTACTTAAAAATATTTATGTAATAACACTATCATAGTGACTATGGTAGTAAATATAATATATCAATATATATATGTATATAAATATATAATTTGCATACAATGTATGTTATATTATCCACAAGTATTCCTAAATAAATTATATATGTAGTTAGTATAAAACTTTGAAATCAATTTAAAAAAGCTATAGTACATATATATATATATATATATATTAAATTTATATGTTATGAAAAGAGGTTATAAAACTATATAACAAATAATATACACTTTTCTCTGTAAATATAATATATAATATTTTATTAGCGTTTTTGATTTTTGTATACACCTTTAAAAAATTATTTGTTTAACTGATTAATATAATAAATAGTACGAATGTTATAAAGTAACAGCTATAATAGTAGTATAATATATTATCAAACAATTTATTTCAAGCAAACATTTAAACAGAAATTTAAATTATATAAAAATATAATAGGGCATATTCAATAAATATGCCCTTTTATTAAATAATTTGATGTTAAATTATATTATTATATTTAGTAATTATTAAAATACACTACTTTTTATACCTAATATGTAATAACCTGTTGGTCAATTTTTTGCTGATAATGAACGTATCCAATCATTACAGTGCAAAATACACATGTTCCAGTAAATACAATTTTTGATGTTAAAGACATTTGAATATTACTTTAATTATATTAAATTAAAGTAATAAATATTTATATTAGAATTATTTGTATAGTAAAATATATACAATCTATATATTTAGTATGTAAAATATATGGTAGATAATTTTATTATTTAATTTAAAATAAATTATAATTATTTAAATCTTAAAAATATCAATATAACTTCAATATTAGAGTTAATATATATTTTATTTTTTTTAAATATATTGCTATATTATTTTCAAATAACCTTTTAAATTACGGATGTTTTGAAAATTACAACCAATAGGAATTTTATTTTCCAAGCACCTTTTCATTTACCTGGTTACCGATAATTTATAATGTATTAAATATATATTCAATATTATATTGTCTTAATTATCAACCATACTTATATATTTCTTGAAGTTAACTTTTGTATAGGTAAATTGAATACATTTATAACTAAACTATTATTAATATAAATATAAATCAATACTAAAATTTTTATAAAATGTAATTCCGATGCTATATATTTTTATAATAATTCCAATATTTTGTATTCAATGCAAAATTATTTTATAAATACAGTATTGAGTAATTAATATCATAATTTACCATTATATTATTACAATACATGATCATGATCATGATGTACATTATCATAATGATTATGAATCATAATTGCTGATGCTCATGTTCAACATGAACATCATGATGATGTTGTATCATAATTAATAATGATTTATAATATTAATGATAATTTAATTTATAAAAGTCAGATAATTATGTGTTATATATTATATATTTTTATATAATATAATAATAATAAATATATATTATAATATTAATTATTATAATATTGATATAATATTATATTACATATAATATTATATTAAATATAGGTTATATTATATAACTTATATATATATAATATATAATTAGTTATTATAATAATATATAATATATATTATATATATTGTATATATATTATATATTAATATATAATGTATTATATATTTGTATTATACATGTGATGATAAAAAATACACAGTGTATGTCATATATACTATATATGTGTGATTATTATAAATATAAACACTTTTTATGTATATATATATGAACAAAATAATAATAATAGTGACATATTAAATGTACCTTATGTGTATACACACTTATGTGTATATATATATATATATATATATATATGTGTATGTTTATGTATATATACATGTGTGTATGTGTGTGTGTGTATGTATATATATATATATATATATATATATATATATATATATATATATGGTTATTTTTATGGCATCCTTACATCCAATCCAGGAACTTAGATGAAGTTTTCACTTATAACCATATATGTCTTTATTGTCCCTTCGAAGCCGCTGTCAATGAGATCCTCTCATATGAAGGTGTCCATTGTTTAAACGAAAGCAGATCATTTATTTATACACAATTATATAAGATCATTCCTAAATATTATTTAAGAATTATTTTAGTGGTACGGAAGAGGCTTGAACCCATGTCCTACTGCTTGTATGCCAGACACCGTATATATATTATGAAAATAATATATTGTTATGAAATTATTGTTTTTGTTGAATTAATCATTCTTTTATTTAAATAATATTTTTCAAATGCGATTGCATCATTTTAGTTATTTTTTAGTTTTGTAAAATGTTATCAAATTGCCTATTATTTGTTATCAAATATATATTTTTATCATTATTTTCCATTCTCGAATAATTAACAGGGTAGAACCAGATAAGTTTTGCTTTGTTCTACCCAGTAGTTCGCTACACCTTCTGAGTTATATATATAATAATATTATATATTATATATTATATATATATATATATATTGATAATAACTATTATTTATGAAGTAATGCTTCGAAGGATTATAGATGCATTATAACAAGTAATATCTCATTATAGTATTATCAATATGTATTAATAGTATTAATTTAATACACATTCGAATATCTATTAATAGAATGAAAAAAATTATATGATTAATAATTATTAATCATATAATTTTTTTATTTTCTATTCGTCCTTTATTACACAATTTGATCAAACATTTATATAATTAAATAAGTATACTAATAATATATGTAATATTATATTACTAATATCGTACAATTGATATACCATGATATTTGTTTACTGCTTGATCCACTCTTTACGTGCACATAGTAACATGGCCGGCTCCATATCTGTTCCGACCATCATCCCTTTGAGAACTCCTATGCCCGGTCAACATAAAACTGTCATCGATAATGAAACACTTATAGAACTGCATTCTGGTTAAATATTCACGCTATTAATTATATATTATCGAGTAATTATATATATATAAACAAATAATATTTATTAATTATTTACATTATGAATATTTATCTATCGACCTATATATATATATATATATATCTCTCATACATTCATTCTCATATATTCATATATATCTCTATCATATATTCCTTTTTATTTAACTCTCCCTCTCTGTAATGCTCATCTTACTATCTCTTACTAACATTTATTTCCCTCCCTCTAAAACGTATTACCCAACCTCTAACACCCGTGACATCTATCTAACACTTCCTCTTCCTTACAATGCATACTCCATCTCTTGCTTCTCTCTCTAACACTCTCTATCCTCCCTAAACCAGAACTCCTCGCTAAAACTCTTTACCCCCTTCCTAATACTCTTGCCCTTCTATAACACCCTGCCTCTCTCCCTAACACCCTATCCCCTCGCTAGCCCTCAACGCTTCGCTAATACCTCTACCCCTAGCTAATACCCTCTACCCCTAGCTAACAGCCTCTACCCCTTCGCTAACACTGTGTACCCCTAGCAACACCCTCTACCCTAGCTAACACCCTCTACCCCTTCGCTAACACCCTCTACCCCTAGCTAACACCCTCTAGCCCTTCGCTAATACCATATACCCCTAGCTAATACCATCTACCCCTAGCTAATACCATCTACCCCTTGCTAACACCCTCTACCCCTAGTTAATACCCTCTACCCCTATCACAGACAGCCTCGCCGTCTGCATATTCTACACGATTAACGGGTCGCGCCCCGATGTCTACGACAGGCTCAGCTACGAAGGGCGGAACACGTTCAAGTTCAAGGAACCTTTCACCCTCCTGCCGGGCAAGAGAACCATTAAAGCTCTGGCGATATCGATGTTAGCACTAGATCCTAACACGCGTGTTCACCACACGAGACTCTTTATCCGACCCGTGTTTACTACCACTGTTTACATGTTATCTATCTAATACATATTTCTTATCGTTGCATAAACACTAAATATATTTCATATGATTAACGTTTCATATCATTAATAATATTCTAGTTAAAACATATTTCAAATAATTATATATATATATATATATATATATAACTTAAAATTAGATGGCTCTATTCTGATTCACTTTCTATACCTTAACAAATGTAACGCTAGGTTTTGAATTGAAAAATATCATTCTATTCTAATAATTTATTAATATTTTTCAAATAATCAATCAATTACAATATAATAATTCAATGTCTGAGATTCGGTACAATTAAGTACTTATCAATTCTATACATTTCTACAAGATAACATGTCATATTCACCTAGCAGACTACTCTTCCGTATGGATAATGTTGTTAAAGCTTCCATCAAAACAAATACTACTCTATTCACGATGAACAACCGATATTGTTTATGTCATAGCTATAATATTCATATACTATATATGTATACTATATGACATATATGATACTATATTGATATACTATATATTATACTATATTAATATACTATATAGTATAATATATTTGTATACTATATTGATATATGTAAACAGTATATTGATTAATATGGAAGCTTATCATTATAAAATCCATATGATAATCCTCACTAGACGATATTAGTAAACATGTACGCAACATGTTCATTACGCCGGCTATTATTGATGTCACCTCGCAAACATACATGCGTATTGATTTATACGTAAATTACGTGCTAATGTGACTATATCACAACGCACGTGCAGTGATATACGCGCACGAATGCGTATCGACTATATAGAGAGCTATATAGAAGAGCGACGAGGCTTTAGAAGTACATTACGAGACAGCCATTATTACGCATATAAATAATAACTGACTCTAATAATGCATCGGTTCTATTTTTACGGTTGATTAATAATATTATTTCTAATATTAATTATATAAAATATCATATTATTATGAGCTCTATAAGCTCTAGCCTATAATAGATTTCTAGTGACTAGCCCTGATGATATGTTCTAGTCCACACACACACGCTGATAATGATGATAGATGGGGGGGGGGGTTTGTAGCCAAGGATAATTAATGTGTGCCTCTGTATATATATATTCACATATATATACATGTAAATATACATGTAAATATACATGTAAATTAAAGACGAGCTTCCTAACACAAACACACACACATATATGCAAGCGCTTACCAACACAAACACACACATACACACACGCACACACACATACGCACACATGTGATTATCTACACACACACATACGTTCACACATAAGCTTACAAACATGCACACACATATACATACACACGCACACACTCACGCACACACACACTTATACACACACACACTGACAGCGATGAAACCCGTCAGAGTAATATCGTAACGAAGGTGTTCGATGTTGATGACACAGGTCACCCTCGACACATCTCTACGGTGAACTCTACACGACACGATGATGGCATCAGATTCGTTGACGATCTCAAGATGAAACACGTTTATATGCCTGTACACATGTCTATCTGTATTCTCTTACATCTACGCTACTAGACTATCTACGGCGTATACATATAATTTATCTTTTTATCATTTTTAAATTAAGTTTTAAATTCGCTATTTGGGGTGCGATTTTGATTTTCAATTTAAATTTGAACAGACACCCCTAATATTTAATTTAAATCGTAATATTCATACAGTCTTTACTAGAGATCACTCCCCAATGTACGAATATATTACAATACTTATCAATCGGTATCCAGAGATTTTGAGCTCAGTAATCTCGTGCTACATATACATGTTCATTGAAAGTGTTGTTTTTTATCTTATTTAACCCAAATTTGTAACCCAAATTATTACTTAGGTATATTACGCTAAGTCATATGTATTTTATGTATGTTATATTACGAATCCAACACAATTAAGAAGCCATTGCCATTCTGATTAATTTATTTAATTAATGTGAGTATTTTGTATTTCATATAATAAGGTAATATTTATTTACACGCATGTATATCATTTGACAGTTGATTCTTCAAAAACATTTTCTTTATGACAAAATATTTAGTGAACAAATTAATTATGAATTTATTATATATATATTATTATTTAATTATATTAACTATTATATAATAATTAAACATATATATATTACTAATTACAATATACTCACTATACTAATTACATAGTAAACTAATACCATATGAGCAAGTGTACTGATGACATCATAAGACATTATACATATATAATGTATAGTATGGTTTAATCTGTAATTATTATTATATATATATATACTATAGGATATAGTGTAGAGTATACATTTTACCCTATGTAGTTACTTATATGTTATACTTAATAATAGAAATTTACTCTATAATGAAATATAAATAATATCATTATACTTTATTGCTTAAATCTAAAACTATATATGACTAGAACTTAAATACATTAAATGTATATAACAATAAGAAATAATTATAATACAATTACCCATAACTAAGTACATAAACAAATATACAGTGCGCGATAATCCTTATTGGACTCGAGACATTTCACATGGTAATCTATTAGCATCGCAAGCAGCGTAAAAGCAATAATTTAAATTAATATTCGTATAAACCGCGAGTGTGATGAGTTTCAATGTTAATTTACACGTAGCACTGTATCATCGGTATTCTTCATATCATATAATGATCATACTACACTAGTATAGACTATGTATAATTCATGGACTGTATACTATAGACTGTTTAACTATTGTATATAGCTTACTCTTACTATTATATCGATGAGAGTTTCTCGAGATTTTATATCAGTATTTTAGTTGAATTGACGTAGTATAGCGTCAATAAATGATATTATCTCACCCAATTTTGTCGATAACTTATTTAATGTAATATTAAATAACTGTATACACAAAGACACATACATATACACACATAAAGCTATAAAGCTATACCTCATATACCACAGGCCGCGAAGAAGGAGATAGACTCGTTTGCTCTGGTCACCCACAAAGAAGCCTGCGCCGACATTCAGAGAAATAAGCTAGCGTCCACGGAACAGATGATGCAAGGTCACCACATCCACCACACCCACCGCGTCCATTACATACACAGACTCCAATAGAATACCAGCGATCTCGTGTGAAGTGATTTCGTGGGGGTGATCTCGTGCGCTACGATAATACATATTAATGTAAATCATTATTTTAAAATAATATAATTTATACTGAGCACGAAATCATGAAACTAAACGAAAGCAGTCCGCACGAGATCACTCGTTACACTCCAATAGACGTATATAATCACCCATTAGACGTGCTATTATTCCAGTTTGATCATGTTAGGTGTACAATCAGCACATAAACATCCAAATCACTCTACATTACACCTGTAATCACTCTATTATACTACGCTTACTTTGAGTATAGAGTTGCTTTACTGACAGCCATACGCGCGTTGATAACTATATTATATACAAGCTATATTATATATAAGGGTTTAGATATCAAAATCAAAAACTGTTCAATTCATTAATTTATCATTTTGTTATCATTATTTTTTTAATTAATTGTATCTTATACTTGAAATCTTTATTAATTTAGTACTTTAACTTATAACTTATCTTAATAACTATAATTTCTCTAAACTAATGGTTACGTAGACAATCTATAATAGTAATTGTTAGAATATAACCATATCAAACTATTAATATTGTATACATATTGCTCACTATTCTTTAGATATCATAATCATCATCATCATTATCATTCATGTTAAAGACTAATTATCTATATAAGTCTAGCTTCTACAATTACCCGGGTGTAAAAGCCTAAATCTGATAATAATAATGTCATAATCATCATTATAACCCATCAAACACACACTTACAGTGTACAATGTACACTCACGTACACAAACACACCTCTACACATAGATATGAACGTAATGGGTAGCGTGCACAAGAACCGCAACTACCTAAACGGTAGACATCAGCGGGGTGGGGGCGGGGCGTTCACGAGCTCCGTATCAGGGGCTGCTATGAACCCTCTCGCCTCGAAACTCCTGCCCCCCGATAACTCCACTCAAGTTATGCGGCTGCAGAGGGAAACCGATTTTCTAAAGTTTGTGGAATATTTTAAAGAATAAAAAGAAATATATAAATTATGACTTAAATCCACACCGAAAATGTTATTAAATCATATAAAATGATATATTTTGCGTATATTTGAGATGATCTGTAACTTTAATAGTATTCTATGCGTAATTGGTATAAATCTCGACTAAAACCATACATTTAGTGTTCCTTACAATCATATACACAATGATAGTGGTTCATTCAGCTATAGTAATTGTACATCACTATTCTATGATTTCATTAAACCAGTAGGTCGGCAGCTAATAGCTATGTAGCGACGACTCACAGCTAACAATTACGACTCACAGCAAGCAATTAATGTTTCCCTTATAGCCTAATGGATACCATCGGGGTTGCTGACTACCACTATGTTTATTACCCCTCACTCTGTTTATTACCCCTCGCGACTAGGTGTTACGTAATAGCTAACTGCGAGTACACGTTACGGAATACACAGGTGCGTGTTCTGCTTCGCTCCGAGACCCGCAGACCCCTACATGAGGTTCTGCAACGACTGCGGAAATCCGATAGCCGAACTTCCGACCAATCGTCTTCCTCCTCCTGAACATGGCCAGGTTTCATGCGTTCGCATGTTTCACACATTTACTGAATGTTCAGTGTATTTATTTATACATTTATTTTAAATATAAACCAATAGACGGCTGTTATTTATAATGACCATCAATTCATTTATATTTTTGATTTTAATATATATAATTCTAAAAAATAAATTTAATTATAATTTAAATTATTAAAAATATGATTAATACAAATGAACTGTAATTTTCCTTAATATAAAGATTCCATTTATTATTTGATAACAATTTATAGAAAATTATCAAAAAATTATTGACTAACAAAATATAATATTAATATAAATAAATTTAATATTTAAATATATAATTTGTAATGAAAATAAAATATATATTTGTATAAATAATTTTCGAAAATAAAAATCATTATTTAATAAAAATATATTTTGTATTAATTACTAAGTAGTATGTATTGTAGTATAATTAGAACATTTACCTCAGATTAGAGAATGTTAATAGAGACATGTTTTATTTAAAGTTTACATCACTATATTTAAATTGTGTTTAAAACACGAATTGAAGAATACTAAATATAATTTATGTTTAAAGGATGTAGAATCTTTCTTGAATAAATTACAGTATTACATTTGATTATTCATTAATAATATAAAATATAGGGTTGAATGAATTTTTAAATGGTTATGGCGAATCAACATTTTTTTAAAAAAAGATATATTTTTCGCGATTTAAATGAAAATAAATACGGAAATATCTAATGTTACGATTTATGGTATAATTCAGTGAATTAGGTTAGAGTGAATTTTTAAATGATTACGGCGAGCTGGTTATGTCTCGCGATAGTGATTTAAGGTTATTTATGAATTTATTGAAATTATTGAACTCCACAATTAACCTTAAATCACTATAGCGAGACATACTCAGCTCGCCATAACTATTTAAAAATTCACTCCACCCTATGATAATTATATATATATATATATATATAAAAATTATATATATATGATATAATTTAAAAAAAATAAATATATCTATAAACTTACATTATATACTCATATAAGCTCGTATATATGTAATAATACGAGTATTCGCAGATTACCGATATCAGATAGTTACTGTACTATGAGGAATTCGTAACACTATTATTATTATTTATTTATTTTATTTTAACACCGTTTAACATAATATATATAATAGTGTATACTCTATATATATAGAAATTATGATAATTAATAACGTCTAGACATCACTGAATAAATAAATCTTTAGCTTAGATTTAAAACTATAGCTTATAAGTGTAGTAGTAATTACGCATTATTTAACTATCTGCCACCGCCTAGATGGGAACCTGCGTTCACTGCAACTCCGTGGTTCCGTTTAACCTGCCGACCTGTCTGATCTGCGAAAGTGACATCACGCCTCAGTTGGAGCCTCAGGGAGCGATACGATTGGCTAACAGTAAAGTGTGCGTCAAGTGCGGAACCGGTAAGCTTTAGACATTCGCTTTATAGCGACGGTGTGCGTATTCATTATTCACTTACTTTTACTCAGGTGCTGGCATTTACCTTTGTTAATAAAATGCTTGTCTGTTTAGATTATTGCTTGTCCATTTATTAATATTCGTCGTCCAATTTTTCTTTAGAGAAAACTTCATATAAGTTCCTGGATGGGATGAATAGACTCCACCAAAATAACAATAACAATATCAATATTAGTGTAATTTTCTTTACTTATGTTTATTTATATACACTTTTTTAGCATACATTTTTTCTTTTATCCATTCACTTTACTTCTTTCATTAATTTATTTTTTAAATATCTCCACATTTTTTTCGTTATATTTTATAATTAAATTTAATATTTATAATATATTTTTGGTTGACCCATGTTACTTATTAAATATGTTTAATATCATTAAAGATCTATCATCAAATAAATCAATCATCACTTGTATATTTATTTAAGATATTCGTTAGAGTCATAAAGTTGAGATAATAGAATATGTTTATATTATTTACTTTTACAATTTGTTTGATAAATAATTAAAATATATCCTCAGTATCTTAACATTTTCAAACATAATGAAAGTTAATATTGGTCTTAATGATAAAAGACAGAATAAGGCTATAATTACTTACCTAACTTTATAACTGACTTATATAAATATATATCATTTCTTAAAGAGGAAGGGTTCGTTTTTATTTTTTTTTCAAAAATTATTTTACTTTATAATATTAATATAATTCATTATCTTTAAAATGATGTATAGTTCAAATAAAATATAGTTCAAAAATAATTATAAGTGCCTTATGCAATATAAATATACTCCTGTACAAAATATAATACACAATATTATGTAATATTTATTATACACAAAACTTTAGAAGTATATACCACGTAATTTTTGTTATACACTGTTTTTATTTTACTTTACAATGTTTTGAAGGTTCCACTGTTTGAACCATTCTATATATCTGTATAATAGTTTAATAATAAGAGTTTATAAATACTATATAGATGATGTTATATGTATACTTTTATAAAGTTTACTATTTAGCGATATACTAGACTATTATTGCGTATTAAACTTAGAGTTATTAATAGTTTTTAACATATCAAACACATGTAGGATATACCTAAATATTACGCAGGAAATCTTGCTAATATGAAAATGTATATTATTTTGTATTACTTTTGTAGGTATAATATATATATATATATGTTTAACATTTCAATCATATTCGTAAATCTAATATAGGAAATCCGGCGAATTTGAAATACTGCATCACCTGTCAGTCAAGTCTGCCGAACATGTCGATCAACAGCAAGGTAAGTTCACCCACTACGTACACATAGTCTACCCGGCGTTAGGTAACCCCCCTCGTGACCTTGACCCCACAGCTAATGCAGTCCACCAAGTCCGCGAAGGCTCTCGGCTGCAGTAAGTGTGGCCGAGTGAACAACCCCGACGCGAGGTTCTGCGACTGGTGCGGCAATAAGGTTATCGCTAGGTGGCAGCGCTAACATATCTAGTTCACCCGTTGAGTTACAATCCGTATATCGTACGAGCGTGGTTATCTCTGTAACTTATCAAATCTCTGACTAGGTAATAATGATCTAGATAATTTTGATACTATTTAAGTTTTTTTCAAAACATTTAGTACTTATTAGTATTTTTTTGGTGGAGTCCTTCAATCTTTTCCAGGAACTTAGATGTATTATATTTTACTTATAACCAAGTGTAGCTCTCATATTAGAACATTCAGATGTTAATAAGATTCAATCATTTTGTATATAAAATAGACATTTATAAGATCGCTTCCCTCGATGGATCCGGACGGGTCCTACTGCGTTTGTATCCGATGCATTAGCTTGTTCAGTTATTATCAGCAATTTAATGACGAGTTCACTCTTTGGAGTATAGATTAAGAAATAATCTCTGGTACACTCCTTTTAGCAGAAATTAGATTTGATTTCTATACTCGCGACTATTTCACAATTAAATGTAATGCAATACATAATATTATACTAATTCATCATCTATGGTGTGTCGCGGTAGCTAGTAAGTATGAATATTACCTATCGAAAAGTATGTGGATACATTTTGTTCTTAGACTGCGCTTCTACAAATGAAGTATTAGGTTGCGAGGCTGTTTGGTGCCTTTACATTACAACGTTTTATTGCACCGCAGTCAAAATCTATAATATATAAGGCAACAACCGCCTCAAAACCTAATTATACTTATGGAGAACCGTACTATTAAAGGACTCTTGTTATTACTCATTAATACTCAGTAATAATTACCACTAATAAATGTACAAATTCAGGCAATATTACTAGTACAAGTATGTATAATATAATCACTAGCACTATCACCATCATCACCATCACTAGAACCGCCCCACTACAACTAATACCACTAGAACCACCACCATCAGTACCACCATCACTACCACTAATAATGATTACAATCTGACTACCCCACACAGCCCACTACCCCGAATGGCTCTATAATATGTACAAAGTGTGCTGCCAACAACCAGGCCTATGCCAAGTACTGCGCCTCCTGTAGTCATGTTCTCGAAGCTCCTCAGAGGTTCGTAGTAAGCGTAGTAGTTACGCAGGTAGTTACGGAGGTAGTTACGGAGGTAGTTACGCAGGTAGTTATAGAGGAAGTTACGCAGGTAGTTACGCAGGTAGTTACGGAGGTAGTTACGCAGGTAGTTACGCAGGTAGTTACTCAGGTATTTACGCAGGTAGTTACGGAGGTAGTTACAGAGGTAGTTAGAATGAACGAGGCAATCGTACCGAATATTTACTAAATAAGAACAGCCTTTATATATTTAATTCAATATTAATATGTATATAATTCATTACGATACCGATTAATATTGATACCTATCTCATTCACAGAACAATACTATCTCGTGACCAGGTTAATATGAGTTCTTTTTATAGTTATTTGTAGGATTTTATTACACATTTATAAAAATCATATGAAACATATTTATGATAATATTTTTATAATAACAACATATAATTTTTGTAATATTAAATTAATATTTATATACAATATATTAAATTTATATATATATATATATATAACATGAATATTTGACAAATATAGAAGAGTGCCGAGAAGTGGTTACATGTTCCCCCTACGATGACCCCAGCTGCAAAGGTCGCGGCCGCCACTCAAACCGTCGGCCTCTTCTACCCATCTGAACGGGAGATCGTGAAGCTTCAACAGAAACAGGAGACCGCAGCCTCTAAGAACCTCGTCGTCTCTAAGGTCACGGCAGTCAGTCCGGGAAGAGGTCGGTATTTATGATGTTTTAATTAGGTAGATATAGAATAGAATAGTCATTTGTTGAGTGAAGAACATTTTATTTATTTTTTTTTATCTTATTTTTCTTTTTATCTTCTCCCTCAATAGGCTACCAGCAAGTTTATCAATATAACTTTTAATCACTACCTATATAATATATAATTATATAATTTTAAATTAATTTGATACGTTAAAGTCGTAGTGAATGAATGATTTTAAAATTATATTATATTTATATACATCAGCCAAATAAAATCACCATTTATATTACTATTAATTATACTTTACATATATACTATTAAACATTTCTTATAGATGTATTAATATAATTATTATTCATTTTTAGTGGAGAGTATATATATGTCTTATATTTATTAAATCACTTTTGAATACGGCTATACTTTTTAATATGGCTTATATAATATAATATATATGTTGTATGTAAAATAATATAATTAAATTCTATCATAAATATATGAAAAAATAATACTTCATAAATTATAAATAATAATTTCTTCAGTGCATAATTATAAATATAATATTAATTATCGAAATAAATAAACGTAATGAGATTAATCACATTGTGTTTAATATAAATACGCTGTCATACTATAATTATATATAATTATTTAGTTTATCATATCAGAAGATATTTGTTTAACAACATTTTTTGTAAAATTATATTGTTTAATTAAATTTAGAAATTAGGTTTAACATTTTATTTAATATCGTACATTGTGTGTGATATTTTTAATATCACGTAATGTTATTGTAAATATCCTAGAAATAGAAAATAATACTATTCATTTAAATTAAAAGTAAATAAATATGTTATTATTTAATTTTTTATTTTTATATATATCATATTATAATATTCCAAATTTAAATTTATATATTAATTTAATAATAATTAAATGAATTAGATAGAAGACAGGCTCTTGTTAGCAGGCTCTGCCTATGTATTGTATAAACGTAGATTAATGAATTTGATATTTTACAAATTAAAAATAATTCTCGTATCTTTGCGATTTCTCACATATCATAAGTTGAAAGTTTGTGGATTTCTGTCAAACTGCTGGATATTTTAAAACAAGTTATAAATAAATCCTATGGATAATCCTCATTTGTTGTCTTCACACCAGAATACAATAAAATCCTGCTAAAATCATTCTCGTAAATATCCACCAGATAATCCGGCTACTTTTTTGCAGCTTTAATTACCTCATCCCAGATCACTAACTATCCTATATTGCGATATATAATATTGATAAATTATTAATTATTTAATACATAAAGTAAGCAAATACAAAATTATCAACAACAAAAACAAAATATTAAAATAAAATAATATTTATTAAAATATAGATTTGACTAATAAAATGTTATTTGTTTTATAAATATGTATTATGTATTATGTTTTAAATATATTATTAATTTATTATTAGCATATTAACATATTTTATTATCATAATTTTTATATCAACATCTAGTTCTATATGTATTATAATTTTAAGAATATCAGTTATAATAATGTCTCTATGTTTATATACAATTTTAAATAATTATATTTCATTTTAAAATTCTAAGTAATTTAGTTTAAAATAATCTAATCTATATTTATAGGGTTTTTAATAAATATGTGGTCACTTTATATAATTATTTTCTACAACATATGATTTTCAGGTTACTGGAGAAAACAAATAGATCACATTTGTGCACATTTGAAAGCACAAGCTCAAAACAATACTGAATTTAGAAGTCTTATTTCCGAACCTCGAATGGGAAAGGTTTTATTAGAATATATTTAGTTTTAATTATTAGTTGAAATGAACATATATTGAATTTTATTACTATTAAACTGTACACAATTATAAAATCAACTTTGTTTCATCTATATTATATTAATATTATTGTAAATGTTTAATTAAATATTAGTTAATATAATGTTAATTTTATAATCAATTTAATTAATTAAGTAGATGTTTTATTTAAAAACTAACACATAAATATTATTTCAATTAAATCTTATAGATTATATTTGTTTATATTACAAGTGGGGTAATTCATAGTTACCCTACATAATGCCAGCAATACAATACGTAACAACCCTAACAAACAATAATTCCTTCAGATTTTAACGACTTCCGTGCACGAGGATAACTACGAGATTTCAATAAATCTAAGTTTTGTGTTACGAGATCAAGAGATGAACGAACGCTCCAAAAGTAAGTTCATCACCCCTCACACCTGTATCACCCCTCATACCCGTATCAACCCTCATACCCGTATCAACCCTCATACCTGTATCACCCCTCATACCCGTATCAACCCTCATACCCGTATTAACCCTCATACCTGTATCAACCCTCATACCCGTATCAACCCTCATACCTGTATCACCCCTCATACCCGTATCACCCCTCATACCTGTATCACCCCTCATACCTGCATCACCCCTCATAACTGTATCACCCCTCATACCCGTATCAACCCTCATACCTGTATCAACCCTCATACCCGTATCAACCCTCATACCCGTATCAACCCTCATACCCGTATTAACCCTCATACCTGTATCAACCCTCATACCTGTATCACCCCTCATACCTGTATCACCCCTCATACCTGCATCACCCCTCATACCTGTATCAACCCTCATACCTGCATCACCCCTCATAACTGTATCACCCCTCATACCTGCATCACCCCTCATACCTGTATCAACCCTTATACCTGATCAACCCTCATGGTTACAATGTATGCATTAGTATATGGTTACGATTTTAACATTTATGTATTAAATGTAATATTAACCAAGTGTATTATTTATATATCTTTTCATTATATATTTTCTATTTAATAATTGCACCTATTTATAGAGTATATCAATATGAATATTTGTATATATTTTAATTAAACAATAGTTCAATAACACTTGAGTGGCATAGTGGATTACGCATGTAATAGCCTACTCATGTGTTATATACTACTGTATCGCTAGGTTCAACAATAAATGTATGCTATAAACAGCTATTAACGCATTGTGTGCCGTATTTGTTAGGTATGTTGAGTACTAAGTCGTTGAGAAGAAACAGCATCACGAGCAGTTACAACGGAAGCATATGTAAGTTAATCACAATAATGCTAGTATGCCATTACACGCGATATTATCATATTCCAACGTTTTGTAGATTCTTTGAGGAATAATTTCTCGAAACCCCCGAAGAAAATAAAGAGGAAAAAGAAATCCATCGAATCAAAGCATAATGTATTATAATATGACTTGTGTTTGTGGTTAATTATTAAGATATTATTTACTTTATTCGCAGGAAGAAGATCGTAAACTGATAAAAGAGCTTAGCAAGAAAGGTCAAGGTCGAATATCTGAAATACAACAACTTATCGATGAGGTTTGAATCATACACTACAAAGAATATTTATAAACAATATTAATTATAAAATTAGATTAAATTTAATTATGATAATACAATTGTTATATATATAAATATGATAATATATAATATATATTATCTGTTCCTTTAAAATATATTATAATATCTAATTTTTAATTTAATGATTAAATGAATTAATTTATTTAAATTTGTATAGCAGATCAGCTCTCGCTGGTATAGTCAATAATGATACCAGTGATCTCATGTACAATGTTAATAGTATTTACAAATAGTAAAATGTATACCGCTATCACCACGCATGAACACACTCAGCACACTCCACACACCGGTGTAGTTAATCACACACACATTTGAATGATGACTCACTCGTAGGGGGCGGACCCTAACCTGATGACAGGTGACGACGTACCTCTGCTGCACTACGCCGTGAAGAACCGACACGCCGAAGCCATACCCATCCTAGTACAGGAGGGAGCCACCGTCAACAAAAAGGGACCGAGGTTCAGTAGTGATATGGTACTAGTAGCGCGGTATGGCATTAGTAAACGTATGGTTCGAGGTGGTCTGATATTAGTGGGCGAACGATATCGCTTCCTTTTAATTATTTTCATATATGTGAATACAGTTAAGAATATTCATTAACCCTTTAAGACTGAGTAATTTTAAATAATATTGCATTACATGACTAGGAAATGATGTATATTTAAAAAAAAATATAAGCATGTTTTTTGTGTACTCATATATTGAAAATTGTCTATTACAAGTTATATTTATTTTGATTAATTATATTAATCTGAAGAATTAAATGGAATATATATATTTTTCATAATATTATATTTAATTAATTATGATAATTTGTATTAAAAATAAATATAAATTTCAAACTAAAAATAATATATAAAAAATGTATATATATATAGGTAAAATGTTTAATATATATTATTAATAAGTTATTTATAAATTAATTGACTCATATGTACCCAAAACTAATACGAGAGCTTCGCCTGCGTTTATTCATGAGTCGGCCATTTGTAAAATTGAAATAAAAAATACTATAAATCATAAATTTTCTCATAATATATGTGACCTATAGTTCGGTTTATATAATAATAACTATGCAAGTTTTATTCATTCGCAGAAAAAATGATAAAACAATGATATTTCGTTAAATTATTATAATGTAATTAATTATTTTTATTTATATATTTACATATTATAATTTTATTGTGGATTTAAATGCAATTTATGAACAATTTGTTTTAATAATCTTTACATTATATTTAAAATAAATATTGTAATATCTTTATTATTATAATGATTATAACCAGTTTTGATTTGGATATATTAAATAATAATTATTTATTTTTAAAATAAACACTATATACCGTTGTTGAATTGTTGAGAAATGGCGGTTCAAGGCGCCTAGTTGAGATATAATCTCAAATTTATTAGAATGTTATCAAATTTGTGTCGGTTGCATTTGGTTCATTCAATGAAATGTGGTAATTAACATAGCTATTAGCCATTATTGCGTATATCTAAAGTAATTACACACACCTACTAGTCCTATATACACCTTATTTAAACCCTAACCCTCAGGGGTAATACCGCACTACACGAGGCCATGGATCTAGGGGAAGACGGATCAGAAGTAGTGGACGCTCTACTCAGGTTAACCTCTAAGGACATAGGACATAGGACAATATGATTTAACGCACGTATACCCGAGGCGCTAATGGTAATGCGTTTAACGCTTACCATTTCACGCTATTTAAAGTTATGATTAAGGTTTAATAGAGGTAAACAAAATATTGATGATATCAACTTGTTTTATTATACATGAATATGCTAACAACTGTAGATAGAGTTTGATATCTAAAAGTATAACAGGTATATTTGAATTCATTTGAAATACTGACAACATTTTAGTTTTAAATTAATGCTAATAATATATACACCCTCTCGCTCATTGCCCATTTACTGAAACGTCTAACAGAAATGTTTACCATCAATATCTGTGTACAATTATTCTTGTTAGCTTAAATATCTTTATTTTTAAGTATACTATTATATATTTATTATACATATATTATAATAGTTGTGGAGCTAATATCAAAAAGAAGAATTTTAAAGACGAAACCCCCTATGACTTAGCGATTAATCAAGGAAACGACAGGCTCGCAGACAAACTCACCATATCGCTGGGACAAGCCACTCTGGATAAGATGCTGAAACAAAGTTTTAAAAAAAGACAAACTGATAATAATTTTTAATTTATTAATTTATAAATTTTATTATTTTTCTAAATTGTTTATTTAATGTGATTTTTATGATAACATATCGTTGAAATATAATACTTAACATTTACATAATTATTAATTTATTTTACTAATATGTATTCTTGCTTATTTACAAAGTATTTATTATTTTATCATACCCTGCTTCTCAATATTTCTCAATGGATGTATATATATATATTATAGATATGTTTATTTATAAATTGATAAATAAAGTTTATTTTATTTCTAATATTATTATATTTTCATTTATTTAATTAATTATTAATCAAAAATATATTTATAATATAATTTAATTACAATTTATTCACGTTATAATTTATAAATTTATGTTCAAAAATTATTATTATAATAATATAAAATATAATTTATAATAAATAAATAAGTATTATATATATATAATAGATGTATTAATTATACTTGTTATTTGTGTTATTAATTATAATATATGTTATCATAGTGACATAACCCTACACTGGTCCCTTAGTTTGTTAAACTTTAGGGTACGTTATCTATATAACAATTCTTTTCCATGTTTTTCCATTGTGAGCCATTCGAGCTGGGTTAACTTTAATGACTTTGACTTTAATGTTGTCTATCCACATCTTCTTTTAACTTATACATTGCCTTGTAAGATTAATGTGACTAGCACTTTCGATAAGGTGGTACGACCAATGGCCAACGTCGAGTAGTTCGCTATATGCCTCTAGATATCTGCTCTCTTACCGCTTCGTTAGTTACTATATCTCTATAGGTAATTCCAAATAGCGTACGAAAGTAATTCATAAGTTCAAATTTATTTATTTTCGAGTTCAGTGGTAGAATCCACATTTCACATACATAGAGGTGTCACTATTGCATTTTGTAATCTAAGTTTGATACCGTATAATGTCGCCGTTTATCTCGCCGTATAGGCTTAAACTTTCTGTATACTTGACTCGCTAGAGCTTCTCTAAATAGAACTTATTTTTTAGATCCTTCGTCACAGATTATAAGCACTTATATTCAAAGTAGTGTACAGTTTCAAGTTGTCGTTCTGGATGCCGATGTTCGTTTGGCAGTTTTCATCATTTAGCATTAGCTTCAGTTATTCAGCATTTCCGTGCCAAACTTACTCGCTGCGATAGATAGGTTCTTAGTTGTTCTTCTGATACAGCGAGATAATTTATATCGTCTGCTAATCTTACATTTTCAATTCTCTTACCATTTATTTTGATATCAATAAAACTATAGGTTCGTTATCATTTTCTAGTGTAGATTATCTGCTAATATAAATAAATAAAACTATAAGATAATTATGTATGGTATTTTATAATAGATTAATTTTTAATATAAATATATCAATCTAAATATAAAAATATGAGATTTAATTATATATTATACATGTTTCATAATAGTTTATATACAATATCAAAAGGCCTATATTTACTCTAACATCTACAAATACAAAACAATTATGTAGATACATATTGTATATCTTTAACCTATATACAGTAAACTGTTAATGATGATAAGAAAACTGTTCACATTTATTGTTATTATATGTTTTTAAAACTTATTTTTTGAAGTAAACTATAATTGAAATAGTTAGATCAAAATCATGGATTAATAACCACAGATAATAAAATCTTATTTAATTTAAGAAATGTTATTGTAATAGATAGTTAATAAGTATACTTTTTAAATGAGTTAAGTATGTAATATGTGAATGCATTTTAATTATTAAAATTACTTTGGAAACATATAAAATTAATCAGTATAAAGTAATTTTAGATACAATTTTATTAATTAAATTACCTTTGAATCATAATTTTCTTGTTAACATTATATAAACATTATTAACATTATAAACATGTCAATTAAATAATAATAAAAATTAAGAACAATAAATCAATAATAAACATATATATATATATATATATGAAGGAACATATAAGGAGATAGCTAGATAATAAATAATCCACTTATATTAAGAATATCTTGTGATTGTGTTTTATCATTGTATATATACATATTAGAATATATTATATTATTAACCTAATCAATAATTGTATAAAATTTATATTTATTAGTTAATTAAAATGAGAAATATGTTATCTCAATAAAAGTAAAAATTATAAATTAATATATGCTAATATTAAAAACATTTCATAATTTAAATATGTATCTATTTAGAAACATTGGATATTAGAAATAAACTATATTCATATATTGTAAAGGCTAAATTTAAGATAGTGTATCAATATTAATTATAATTATGCTAAATTTTATATACATATTTACAGGGTTGTTCGGTTTTTTTGATCAAAAAAACAATGGTTTATTTGGTTTGTTTGTATATAAAATTATTGATAAATATATTAATTTCAATATTATATCTTTTAAAATTAGTATCAATATTAATAATAATAGTATATATTATTCATATTATATAAATTATACCTTATAATTTTAAATTATATAGGGCAGTGTTATTGGTTTTTATTGTTTTTAAAAAAACCAAAATAAAAATAACAAAAATCAACAACCCTATCAATATTATTAATAATTGTATAGATTATGTGTTTTATATAAATGTATTCATTTATAATTAATTTAATTTAATTGTTAATTTAAAATTTATTCATTAATAAACAAGTCTGGCCGAAATAAAAATATAATTTTGATAGAATTTACTGAATCAAATATTGTAAAAATCTTGTATAAATTATACTATAATAATTTTTAATATTATATACACAAAATATCTAATAATAATCATATATCAATAGAAGTATTTATTACAAATAACATTCAATATAGAAATTTATTAATAACAATTATTTAAATAATATATAAAAAAACCAATATTCTTAACGAAAAAACCAAAAAAACCAACAACCCTGCATATTTAGATCACAATTTGATAATAGAGATAACACGTAAATAATTTAAATTTAATTATGAAATGACACATTTATTAATACAACTCAAGAACAGCGCCCGTCGTGTGATATCTTAATTGAAGAGTACAACAGCAGCAGCAGTATACCAACAACCTGTTAATCATGCATACATTAGAGATCATCTCAGAAGTGTAACGTAACTTAATAGCGATGACCTACTAACTTACGGATCAGCTAGCCCCATATACTTTTGATGGAAATTATTTTCCATTAGTGACATTATATCGGCTTTAATCTCACTTTCGTCAGCCTCTACAGCTGTTAATTTTATTCATATTGGTTACAGCATACCGCTTTATTATCAATAATATGGATTATGGATTTATTTTTCAAATATATATATATAAATGTATAGATAATATTAATAAATACCCTACTAGTACAGCTGTAAATCAACTTCGCGCATTAATGGAAAATTATTTTCGTATATTATTTTCAAATAATTTAACTCAGTGTATTTTTAACAACAATTTCCATGTTCGAGTGTAGTTTATAACAAATTTACAAATTTTTTAATTATTTGCGAAGTTCGTAGATAAACTGCACTATATCTAACTGCAACTATGATTTTACTGGAGTAACTATGGGCACCATTATTATTTCCGTTATGTGTTAAATAAATGAAATAGGTGCATAGTATTACATTACATTAACCATTATTCTATAATAATTAGTAATAATCGATTGATAAATAATATATTCCTTAAAGGGGTTTCACACCAACTCGAACGCAATTATTAGAGGTTAAAGTTTAACTATATTTAAATCTCCGTAAAAAGGTAAAACCCCTTTTATAGATATTATTAGTCGATGACTCTTAATACTAGAACATTCTACATAAATAGGTAAACCATAATATTCATACTAACGATCAATGTAATTTTCATCATTTTTAAATAAAAATTTAAACTTTATAGAATCAGGATTTTGAGTAATTTCTGGAGCCTGTTACAAATATATTTTCAATGTAATTCTAGAAATGACACTAGTAATAAATAAATATAAAGTTTATATTATATTTATCATAAAATATTAAAAATAATTTTAGTTTTAAATATTCTATAAGTAATATATTTAACATAGATGTATATATAATCTCATATTATATTATTTTTCTAGTAAGGGGTATCCCATTATCAGTATTTCCTGAAATAATATCCGGACATTTTGCTTACAAGTGATTTCTAGCAAGTTGTAATGGGATACCATTTTACTTGTTATCAACTTGCCGGAAACATAGTAACTTTTAAGGTGGTATGCAACTACAACTTGATAGAAAATCGCTTTCAAGCAAAATTTCCGGACATTATTTCCGGAAATACTGGTAGTGGGATACCCCCTTAATAAATAAATCTACAATTTTCTGTATATTATTAAACTAATTGCAAAGCCCTTAGCTAATAGGTTGTATGACATTAATAAGTAATACTAATACTCATATATAATTATTTGTATGTATTATAATGATATTTATTACACTAGTATTATTATATTACATAAATCTGCATGCTTATAATAGGTTTTCATATATTTAACTAACAATAATACGCTAAGGAGATACGTAAATGAATTTATTTAGATAGATAATAATCACGACTAACAATATTGTGTTTCTTGCCGCCTAATTTGTCGACTCTTTTCGGGACACGTGCCCTTGCCGCGATATGTTCAGCGCTACCACTCGCCACAGGAGCGGGAGGCATATAGGCAGGAGCTTTAGCGATACTCTTGCTCTTAATGGCTTCGCTTTCTTCTAATGCTGTGTATTATATCAATGTATTAGATACGTATATATATGTAGTTTATTAACATGCAGATGTATATATGTAATATATATTATTTATATATATATATTATTATTATTATTATTATCAGATTTAGGTACAAGTACCTGGGTAATTGTAGAAGCATTGCTGCTTGTCGAGACAATTACCCTTATATATATATATATATAACTACATTTGTAACTCAGTTGGCTAAGCCGTTATACAAACAGGCAGTAGGTCGCAGGTGCAAGCCATGTCAAGACTAATTTGTATAGAAATTAAACTAATATTTAGAAGTGATCTTATATAATAGTGAATAAATAAGTGATCGGCTCTCGTTAAAACAATGGACGCCTTAATTTGAGAGAGGCTTCGAAGGGACATTAGATCCAAATAGTTACAAATTCATATAATCTATAAACTTCATATGAACTACACATGTACACATATACCATACATCTTGTATTTAGACTTTATAATATAACTAATATATCTATCACTTATATATACAGATGTTCATATATAATCTCTGTATATTATAATGGACATGAGAGGAAAACAAAGAGGACATTACAATCCAGATGCATTCAAGCTAGGTGACCAATGGTCAATAACCACCACAATTCCACTGTGATGTAGTCTCTAAATACTTCTAAAGGCATACTATTTTAATAGATATTCAAATTTATATTCTTTAAATTAACATAGATATATATGTATATATATTATAAATAAAATACTTTATTTACAAAATATTTGATTTTTATACATTTTTATAAAATAAAAATTCACTTAGAAAAATAGAAACACAATTTTAAAGAGAATATATATTGGGATGTTAATTATTAACAACAATCTATATTTATAAGTAATGTTCATACAACAAATATTTATACTTTTTGTACACTGTAATACATGATATAGGAACAATGTTATATTATAAACACTAATTGAATTGATACTTTAATTATAATGTAGTAGATATATAACATAGTAGTAGACTTAATATAACATTATATACATACATAGAATTATCTCGAAGCAGGCCGATGATTATTATTATAAAAATGTCAGAGTTCAAGGTGGGCAGTACTTATATATATATATATATATACACTACTGAACATTATACGCATTATAAGATATTTTATAGTAACACAATATTTTATAGGCTCACTTGGGGATATAATACAGCTAAAAAAAACATCAAAATAAAACCAAACCAAAGAAATCACACAACCCCAAAATAAAAATTAAACTCTGAAATTCTAATAATAATAATAATCGGCGGCCTGCTTCGAGATTCATGCATACATATATATATTATTATTTTCTTGAATTTTTTAATTATTTAAATAATAATATTAACTAATACATATGTAAAATTTAGTTAATACAAAATGTACAAATATGAAATAAATTTATTTACAATATATGATTTTTTAAATAAATCATTAATTTATAAAAGGTAACTAAATAAATATAATAGGTAAATATAGTATACCTAATATCAATATGTTTATATGATAAGTTGACATAAATACTAATATATATATATATATAATACAGGGTAGATCAGTTTTTTTTTATTCGATTTTGTTGATCAAAAAAACCATGTTTTATTTGGTTTTTCCTATATAAAATTATTGATAAATATATTAATTTCAATATTATATCATTTAAAATTAGTATCTATATTAATAATAATAGTATATATAATGTATATTATATAAATGACACCTTATAATTTTAAATTATATAATGCAGTGTTATTGGTTTTTATCATTTTTAAAAAAACCACAAAATCAAAAAAACTAAAAAAAAAACAAACAAAAATCAACAACCCTATACATATTATTAATAATTGTATAGATTATGTGTATTATATAAATGTATTCATTTAATAAACAAGCCTGGCAGAAAGAAAATATAATTTGGAGTTATATCCATAGGTCATTATACTTTTTAATACTTATTTAATACCTACTTTAATACTTTTTTAATACATAATACTTTTTAATATAATATTTACGAAATATCTAATAATAATCATATATCTATAGAAGTATTTATTACAAATAACATTCAATATAACAATTTATTAATAACAATTATTTAAATAATAAATAAAAAAACCAACAACCCTATATATATAATGTATTAATATATTTATAATAAAATATATTATTTATTTCATAAAATAAATATAAATATTATACAATTTATATAAGTAGGTTAATGTCCTATGTGTATGTCCTTATTAAATTAATAAGGTAAATATTAGTAAGAAGAATATGTAGGGATAAACATATCATAAACTTCTTGAGGGATCCATTTGTATCTGTTATTTTTATTTTATTCAATATATATATATATAAATAAATAAATATTATTATCATTATTATATTATATTAATTAAGATATTAATAGGTAATACCTATTATGTTTTAAATTTATTAAATATAAAAATAAAATGTTATATTTATATTTAAAAATAATTTAAATAGCTAATTAATTGATATCCTATGATAAATAGGTATAATAGTAATATTAACTATATTATAAATTAAAATTATATAACATGTGACGACTAATACAATCGGGTAACTATTAAATGTATGTTTTAATATAAATTATAAATATTTTGTATTATTTAAATGAGTTTTTAATTTACAATTATTATTATAATGGATACTGTAATAAACTATACTCTCAATATGACCTATTTTTGTATTAACCTTTTTGTATTTGTTTTTTCTCTCTTCTTGTTTTCTTTTTTGGTTGAAGGGGCATTGTCTTAAATAAGTGACTACTTGCTGATGATTGTAATAAACCAGTGACACTTTTCAATATTCGAATATTTATAGATAGTATTGACATGCGCACGACTAACGCAACACGCGGTTAATGGCGCACGCCAAATTATCATCATTGACTGCAGAATTACGCAGTGTTCATATTTAAATACTCAGTACCATATACATCTGAGGGGCTAAGCCCTCTATTAATATATAATGTATTTTCTCAGTATATATATATATATATGCTCATAAATGTCGATGCTACTGCCAACAGAGACATGTACATTATTGTACCATATTATAATCATAGATATTAAGTGGGGCTTCACTTTAATATATATGGTTTTAATGGATATTACTTAGGGATCGTGAGCCACGTCGTGAAAGGGTTGTTGTCGATCACATTTAGCACTTTCCATAGTAGCCAGTACTCTGTTAATATTGAATATTTGTATTTGAATTTTAGAATACGTATTAAAAAGATATTAATCTAATAAATAGCAATATCGGATTTTTATATTATGATAACAAAATTATATATTGTTAGTGCTAATACTACTGGTAAATGTCGGTGAACTATGGTACGTGAGTGGGTTTTGGTCGATAGTTCCGAATGTGTTGATACTTTTCACCCTATATAATCAAATAATAAAATGTGAATTAAATTAACTAATTATAATATTTATAATAATTATATGATAATATTTAATAAACATATAATTTTAATTAATTATTTATTATATATGCATCATTTGACCATCAACTCTTCGCTATTGTTTACAATAATATAGCAAAAAAATCACTTTTTACATAATCGATAATATTATTCAATATATTTAATTTTTAATAAATGTTTCATAAAATATTAGGTGATATTAATATAACACACAGTTCGTTAATTTAAAATATTGTCATAGCTATTACCGTTGTGATTATATTGGCATCGACTAACACCCCCTCATCGACCAAAACCCCCTACGTAGCTATGGAGTGTTATATCTTTGTTTCTTTTGTACCCCTACCAGGGTAGTACCTCCATGGTATTACCGCTATATTCACCATTATTACATTATAACTAAATAATAATATTATTATAATTATGTATATTAATAATATATAGGTCAAAATAATAATAACCTAATAATAAAATAATATATTGATTATTATTTTGTGGCTAATTATTAACCACCGGTCAGAGTTTAAACACTTTTTATATAGTTATTCAGTATATTTAATAAGTATTGCAATATAATACTACGAATGGTATATACCACTATTCATAGATAGTAATTAATATAAATATAATTATAATTAAGATAACGAGGATCTTGAATTTCGCCTAATTAATTGTGTATTATCTCAATTATGGGCGTGGCTAGATACATATATTACGTAATATAAGTGTGCGACTGGTATGACTTATGGTATAATGTAAAAAAAACGTATTGGAAGAAACGAATTAATCTCTTAGGTAGAAAATAAACTGTGTTAAAGTACATACTATAGGAAGACCCCTAGGTATTACTAACATAGTATAGTATACACAACAACATAGTTATGTAATCGGTAGATTACGAACTATTTGATACGCCCATTAATGACTCATACTAATTCTATAATCTTCCTTTATATTAATTATAATGAATTAATTTAGAATATGTATGTATACATATATATATATATATATATATATATATATATATATATATATATATATTGTATTTCTATATAGGGGAAAGTAACCGAATACGGACACTCTCGGTATCTCAGAAACCATAAATCCTACAAAAAAATGTTTAATTAATAAAATATTCATAATCATATACTTAGTCCAAAAAGTATTTTTTATTTTTTTATTATTCAAAATATTGCTGATATATCCAATAAACTGATTTTTTTATTACGATTTTGAATTTATCAAAAAAAAATACAACTTAAAACCTTCTCAAGTATATATAAATGTATTAATATAAAATATAACAATATATTATTAAAAACTAAAGAATTCTAATAATTGTATTTTTAATTTTTATATTTTTTATCAAATATTCATTAAGTTATAAGCATATATCTAGATGTCATATAAGTTCCTAATATGGACACTCTAAATGTCTTAATACGGACACCCTATAACCAATCAACGCACAGCGTATGAACTATTCTGATTTTCATAAAAATCGCGTGCGTTATAAAATTAATACTACCAATAAAGCTAACTCTAAACAAATTATTATTTAGACACTTAAATTGTATTATTAATTAAAAAATAATAAAATAAATAAAATATTAACTAATTAAATTACAATATATTTTCATAAAATTAATTATAAATAACGTTATTGTAATTTGTCTGATTGATTTATCAATAATATATAGTTTATATAGTGGTATATAGGGTGTCCGTATTATAACAAAGGGTGTCCGTATTCGGACATGGGTATCGAATACGGACACCCCAGTTATCTATGAAATTAAAAGATTAAATAACATTTTAAAATTACAATAATATCTATAATCATATAATATGAATATATTGTCATTTTTGAATAAAAATAATGAGTCATAAAAAGTTAAGTCCATTTATTGTTAAAGTGTCCGTATTAGCAAAGACCTTTGGTATTAGGTTACTTTCCCCTACTTATATACAGTGCAACGTATATTGTATTATACCAGGGAGATACCTGACATGATACCTCCATGATTATACTGTATAATAAGCTAAATAGTTTGTATACATTATCATTTTTCTTGTTAGAGCATCACTAATATTATTTCTACTAGAAATGGTGCGATATATATATATATATATAATTTAATGACAAATATTATAACATATTTACTATGGCAACCGCTACCAGTATAATACATAATAATACAATAATATATATATATATATATATATATATATATATATATATTATATATATAGGTTAAGGGTTATATAAGTTATATAGGTTATAGGTTAAGTATACCTATATATATATTTCTTAATCTATGAGGGAATTTGATGATTTGATGATATACTCTAATGTTTGTAGTTTGCATGGCTTATAACATCAATGTGATTGTGTCATGTATAGTTACTACGGAGGAGTGTTCTCAACTTTACAAGTTTTCTTACCAAGTTGTCTTCATACTCGCTTGCTTATATTAGGAAATTCTGACACTTTTTAGAATCGTTTACAATTTGTTTCTATAATGTTTTAACCTATAGGTAAAATAAATCACGAGTATACTCGTGATTTATTTTCAACAGTTTATATTAAGGTTTTGCTTCAATATATATCCGGGTTTATACAATTATGAATTAATATATATATATAATATATATATACATATATATATATATATATATATATATACATATATATATATATATATATATATATATATATGCAATGTATATAAGTTAAATAATAAATAAAATATACCTAGGTAGTAGCTACTAGTATGTATTTGCCAGAAAAGAGATTATTTCGTGACTTTCCCTACGACGTAGAAATACACTACCTAATGAGTCACACCGGTCACACA
This sequence comes from Osedax fenrisi, assembly GCA_964019155.1. NCBI lineage: Eukaryota > Metazoa > Annelida > Polychaeta > Sabellida > Siboglinidae > Osedax > Osedax fenrisi. The sequence goes on along the minus strand of OZ025240.1, from coordinate 69,803,063 downwards.
CTTGTATTACGTAATAGTCAATAAAAATCGGTCTCTAGACACGCCCTTCATTTAGATAACATACAATTAATTAGGAGCAATTCATTACCGTTGTATTCATTAATTGTAATTATATTTTAAATTAACATCTATTAGTCGTGCTATGTAAAATCTATACTATACTACTTAATAACTATATAATTATTACTATATCACTGACCGGTAAGCGTTCGATGTGTTCGACTGAAAGGACATGTAATGTTTTTTATTATTATATTGAGTGCGGTATTATATTTAAGAATATATTTAAGCATTATTATATTAAAGCAATAATGG